>VXBW01004351.1:1992948-2055414 GCA_013400375.1 Thinocorus orbignyianus
CAAATCAAAACAAACCCTCCCCTGTTTTTAGGAGGAAACAAGCTGGTACTGTGCTGCTGTTTAGCAGGACTCTTCCACCATCAGCAGCCTGAGTTGGACTGAGCCCTCCAGTGCATCCTGCTGAGGGGACAAACACAGCAAAGGCAGCCCTCCACTGGCTTCTGCGCAGGAAAGCCTGGCATGTTTCAAGGCACTCCACTCACGCAAGTCTTCCTGGGGTGGAACAGAGATACCCATAGCACCACATTTCAGTGAGGGGCCAGTCTTTTTTCAGTGGGGCCCAGTGAGAGGACAAGAGGAAATGGGCACAAACCAGAACGTAAGTTGGTCCATCTAAACGTGAGGAGGAGCGTCTTCACTTTGAGGGTGGCAAAGCACTGGAACAGGCTGCCCAGAGAGGTGGTAGAGTCTCCCTGGAGCCATTCAAAACCTGCCTGGACACATTCCTGTGCAACCTGCTCTAGGTGGTCCTGGGGGAAGGGTAGCGGGGCGTGGATTACCTGAGCTCCCTTCCAACCCCATAGCATGCTGTGATTCAGTGAGGGCATCCTCGCCCTTCGCAGTTTCATTGGTTTGTTGGAACGAGTGCTCTAACCTTGGAAATTTCATGAGCAATGAACCCACATATATTGTGTGATCACACTGTGTTTAGTGCAGCTTTAATGGGCTTATTCTAAAGTGCTAATTTTTGCTCAAAAATGCGATTGGTTAATTTTTAAACCAACCTCTTCCCCTGTGCTTACTGTGCAGCACTTCATACAAAGCTTTCTTAATTTGTCAGAGCAAGCAGGGACAACAAAGCTAAAAGGAGACATGTCTCATTTTCTCTTCTAATAGTGACAAAGAAATAAATAACTCAAGACATGCATATGCAGATGCCATTTTAATGAGGGGCTGGTTTTCCTGTAGAGGCCCAGATCTGTATGTGCCAAGGTACCCCCGCTCTGCAGCCAAGTTCCCCCAGTACCTTGCTGGTAAGAGGGGGGGTCTGCCCTGGTCAGCTCTCCAAGCCTCAATGTGCTGCTGTGTCTCAATTCACCTCCCACCCGCCCTCCTTTCTGCCACTGCGCAGTGCGCTGCAAGAGCTGAGCATCATCACACCAGGTCAAGGTGCACTGAATAGGAACCTGGAAGAGAAGGGGTGCTTATAGTGTATTATCCGTGTGACCACTGCCTTTATTACAGCTTTAATCCAAATCCCATTCATCAGACCGTTAAGAATATATTTCTTCCATCATGGTAATACTTCCACACAATAGTTATTGGATTCTGAACTCTAGTAACTCAAAAGAAATCCAGGCCAAAAGAAAGACATCAATTAATTCAGAAATGTAAATGACTTTGTATTACTTTATTAAATAGCCAGTTCTAAAGAACAGTAAAAAATATGAAAACATGCATCATTTGGTGTTCTTAAAAAAACCACATTTGTCCAAAATAAAGACTGTTAGAAAAATTAAAAAGTTTAGCCCCAATACACCTTCTGCTCTCCACATAAAAGATGTTTGGTAGTTATAAATACTGTTCATCTCCTACAGCAAAGTTCAACAATGTATACATTAGTATTTCTATTACAGGTGGTTTTTTTTTTCACATTTCTTCTGTAAACATAATCAATTTAGAAAATGCCTTGTTAGCAAGCTTAAGGAACTACTGCTTTCCTGTACAGTAAATACAAATAGGAAGATCCTGGATTTTCCTGCCATTCTAATCAGCACTTCATTTACTGAAACATTTAAGATTTCAATTAGTATAAAAATATAAACAAAGAATAAATGTCTGAGAAGATTCAGCATTTGAATGAGTCTTAGTTAATAGGCAAATAAAAAAACCACTATTGACTTCCAAATCTGAAGATTGCTTCTGTACAGCTTCTGCTCTTCTGAGATCCAAATATTGCAGTGCTGTACACAAATGCACTGGTTAGCCATCGGAAACAGTCGCTTCTTATTTACTAAAAAAAATAATTTAACATTTAGCTGAACTAACAAGTAGGTGCTAAGAGATGGATGTCCATGGCCGGGTACACACAGAGATCAAAGCTGACTAACAAGCCACACCAATGGCACCTGCTCTTCAGGAAGGGGGGGGAACTCAGTTCTCAAAACATCTATCTGTACAATTAGGAAAAATACTATTTTACTTGGCAATAGACTGACTTCTTGTCTGCTGTGGAAGAGCTACAAAGCAAAATCACACACTTGTTCCTCTTCCCTACAGAAATAGAAATAACTGGCTTTGTCCCTGGAGGGAATTTTGAGGCAGAGCAGTAGGCTCTTTGGGAAGCCTTGTTACTAGAAATGCTGAAATTATTTTTCTGACAGGAATTATTTTTTCCTAAAGCATTATTGCTACACGTCTATCATTTTTATCTCAAATAAAAGGTCAAATTTATTTTTCCTCTTGCATTTTTTTTAAATCTCCTCCAATTAAGACCAAGAAAAATGTGCTGCATCTAAACCAGCAGTTTGTTACAATCAGATTTCTTGCATAAACATCGCCTTGATGCAGATGATATTTGGTCTGCAGGTGCTGTGATCTTCCATTCATCTGCTCCAGAAATCTGTAAGTCAAAACTGTGCACTTTACAACTACAGAGAGAACTCTCAAGGGTTGGTTTTTTTAGCACTTCTGAAGTATGAGACAATCTTTCACAGCTACTTTTTCCAAATGTTTTACAGCAGTATTTTGTAGATGTCTATTTCCAGTTCTGTTGTTTGGATTCCTGCAAACAGGGGAGAACGGGACACAAAATCCAACCAGCCAGCATGTACCCGGTGATGCCACTCTGCCTGCGCTAGGGAAGAACTTGTCTGGGCACTGAGCACCGTGTGAAGAGCAACAGACGGACAGAGCAAAACTAAAAGGACACTCAGTGGAAGGAAAAGTAATGCTCCATCTCAGAGATGGACAGAACCTCCTGGGTTCAAATTACAACTTCTAAACCCATGAAGAACTGCTTCCCTCACTTTTTGGAATGAAAGCAGTGCTGCTTGATTGGTTAGATGCTGTCAGATTGTTACAGTCTGGTATGGAAACAACTCTGTCACAAGCTACATTTAAATAAGAAATTTCAGTTGAGAAGTTTTGTATAAAAGAACAGAATCTCTGGAAATGTGAGGGAAAACAGCAAGTACTGTCAGACACCACACGTTGCAATTAATGAGCTCTGAATAGACACTCCTATGTGGTCAACAGTATTTCCTTCATAGAAAGGCCCAACCTGCTGAGCAAACTAAGATCTTTATAAGCAAGAAGCTGCTCTGTGCAAAGCAGAATGAAGGAAGGTGGGCTTCTCTTGACAAACGACGCGTCAGCTACCGTCATCACTCAGAAGTGGCTTTTTTCCCTTTCCAGCTCTTTTCTCTTTGCTCGAGTTCAGCTTCAGTGAAGGCAGCCGGGCCCCAGTTTGTGATTAAGTGAGGATTCTTGGAGCCTGGAAGACAGAGTGCAACTTGAAACAGCCGTTTCTGACAGGGACATTGCTCAGCCACCACTAGTGGGAAAACCTGAGTGTCACCACAATATGCTTTGGTAAGTGCTGTCACCCTCTCACAGGTGACCTAAAGACCTGCCTAACCAAGGAGAAAGGAGTCCTTGGGACACCATCAGTGAAGCTGCTTAATGTGAGAAGATGTCAACTGCTGCTGTCTTTTGCATCCTTATCTCCCAGCTTCCCCCCTCACCCCAAACCGTTGTATCTTAACAAACACCTCTCCTTCTTGCTTGTAGAGATGTCCTTGAAGGAAAGGGATCTCTCCAGCACCGCGTTACAAAGCCACTTTCCTCTGGGCTGGCATGCCATTCATTAAGCTAAGAAATTAAACCTTTTTCCCAAAAATCCAGTATTTTAGCTATCTTTACTTAGTGTTTTTGGCAATTAGCATCTATGCTAACTGCATTAAAGACCAAAACCATGCAATGTTCAGGTTAATCCTTACTTTTTAAAAAAAAACAAATAAACAAACAAAAAAAAATAACAAAACCCCTATTATAGTAGGGCCAGTAGAGGTAAAGACTTCAAAGTTACCCTCAGCAGTTCTCACAAGTGTGATATTTATAGGTTGCCATGAAACCAGTAAGTTAAAAGAAACAGCAGACTTCAATAAATCACTAAGTGAACTCTAGTATATGAGGCAGAATGAATACATGCATTTTGTAACTTTTCTATTAATGACTTACCTGGCTCTATTAGTCGAATTAATCCCTCATGATGAGCTACTTTATCTTTCCAACTCTTGGTGTTATTAGCTGCCGTTTCCAACTTTTTCTTAACCTCCTAAAATAAGATACAGCCCGCTTGAAAGCAAGAACTTTTTACTCTGTTTATATATAAAGAAAAAGCACCCTTTTTAATCTAAAGACAGAACCACACTAATTCAGCAAGCACTCCATTTAGTGTAGACAGGAGAAGTTACTTTTTACAGCTAGTGATGATTAAATTACTTAAGATGGTGAGAAATTAAGTTGTCAAACCAGAATCCAAAAATAACTAGGTTTTACAAGATTCTGTAGCTGCATAAAGTAGGGCTAGTCTTCCTGAACACCAAAAGCATAAACTGTAGTTTCAAAACAGAAAGATGCATTATCTGTTCCCAGCTAGAGAGTATCTTTCACTATTAGAAATCATAAAACGTAAGCTACGAGAAGGGCCACTGCTGTGACATCCAAGCAAGAAAGAGGTATTCTCCAGTCTAAACTGGTCTTTTGGTCAATTCCAAACAGAAGGTCAAAACGTTTAGTTATCTCTAACATAAGCAGCGATCTACTCCATCATTTGTTTTGTGGATTTTTGTTGCTGTTGTTGTTGTTTTGGTTTGGTTTTTGTTTGGTTGTTTCCGTGTTTGGGGCTTTTGTATGTTGATTGGATTCAGCAATTCCTTCAGAGTAGCAAATCATGTTTCAAAAAGCCTGAAATGTCACCTAAAAAAAAAAAACCCACCATCAAGTATTAGCCAAAAGCAAGCTAATGATGGTGTTAGCTGTAACACCAACACTTAAGTTGTAGCGTGGCCAGAACTACCCCACCTGGGCCCTTGCTCGCAGTCACTGCAGCATTTGTATTCTGTGCCAGTTGAGACAGCTCGAGAGCTTGTCCTTCACAGAGCGAGCCTCAGGGGCACAGAGACAGCATAAACACACTCCCTCATTAAACAGAAATCCAGTCATGTTTTGTCTCCTGACCTAAACACACGCAGGATCAACACCTCCTGGGCCCTAGAAAGAAGGCAGCACTTCAGACTCTGTACTCACTGGATTCTGACTCCTATTTCCTGCGTGAATACAGCTATGGCCTTCACCAAAAACACTCAGTGGAGCAGAAAACAGGCCTGGCATTTGGGACGTGAGGCACTGCTACGCATTGAGAATCTGAGCTAATTTCCTAGCTCTCCTTGACACCAGTTCAGTGCTTAAACATGTTTGTGGGGAGCAAGGGCCTACCGTAGCATATTGATTTTTCATCTGTAATAGACACTATTGCCCCATGTCATCATCAAAACATTAAACGAATATTAATTGAAAAGCATTTAGTTATGACAGCAATGGGACTGTCTAAGCAGTTAGTATTTCAGGAGATGACTGAGCTGGCTTGCATGCGAATTGAGACAAAAGAAGAAATCTGAAATATGTCCCCTTCTTCAAACATATCTACTGGTCTAGGCCAAAAACAACAACATATAGTTATCCTGTTACTGTAATTTTTGTGCCATTCTAATCCTTCAAGAACCATGATATTGATGAACTTCAAATTCAGTTAAACTACTGAACACCTGGCTAAATATGAAAGGTAGACAAATAGAACAGCTCACCTCATATTGCTCAAGGGCTTGCTTCCTTTCCAGTTCAAGTTGTTCAAGTTGCTGCATAGCAACTTGAAGAGCCCGTTCCTTTATCATTCTCTGGTTTTCTAGCTCTTGCTTCTCTGCTTCTGTCATCTGAATGGTCTGTTGCTGCTGCAAGTGCCATTTTTCCAGTTCAGCTCTCTTTGCTGACTCCTCTTCCAGCAACCTGCAATGGGGATTGCGATGTTAACTGCACTTTAAAGTAAGCTGTATCCATTATGTAGCATACACATAAGGAAGCCAAGCTAATTATTTTCTTCCCTTTTTCTATTAAAAAACAAATATAAAAAAAACACCTCACCAAAAACAAGCTTGGGAAGCAGTGAAAAAGTTATTGCTCATTGCCTTGTCTTCAGCGTAAAGCTGAAAATCACGCCAGCAGTGCAAGCAGTCTGGCTGCTACAAAGGGCTATTCACAAAATTTAGTCAATAATGCAAATACACAACACTGCAAAGCACAGAAGCAGCAAGCATGCATAAGTTATCTTAATTATCTTAGGAGGACTGAGTATATGAAGAAACCAACCACACTAAACAAAGCCCATATGAGTAAGAGAAAACTTAACCCTTTATCAATCACAATTTAAAAAGCAGAAAGTCATATTTGCAGTTACTGCTTCATAAAATTCACAACTGAAAAGTCTGTACAGAGCAGTCTTTATTTTTCAAATGTCAACAAGCACAACACCTGATGGAAAAGTGAGTGCACCTGCTTTTCTGAAATTGCTAAGCACTCCTACTGCTAAGGGCTAATCAAACATATTAAAAATAAAAATAAATAAAAATACCCCAGCTTTAGCCTTCATAGGTTAAGGCAGGGAGAGAGGGGGAAAATCTATCCTGTGTTTGGACTCCAACTAGTCCCCCTTTCCAGCAGCCTGTCCAAGATGCAAACAATCTTTAACAGTATGGCACAGTCACTTATTATTGCAAGGGGGAGTGGGGAACTGAAATAAGTTTTTACTAGGACAAAGCCATACCTAGCCTGAAGTTTCCTTACAGTCTCTTCATCTTGACGTGCCTGCTTCTCATCCTCCAAAGCTTCCTGTAGCTGTTTATACATTTCTTCCAGTTCACGTACTCTCTGTAAATACTGTTCCAGTTCAGATGATTTCTGAGCAACCTGCTCTTCCATTTTTTGTCTTACCTAGCAGAATAAATTGAGGACATACATGACCTACCAATTCAGCTTGGGTTTCCAATTTTTAAAAAAATTGACAGGTTTTCCTCAGATAATGTTTTTCAGAGACAAACCTTTTCCTGCTGCCTGCAGGGCAAAGCTGATTAAATTTAGTCTAGATTTGTAGATGTGTGACTAAGAGAATTTAAAAAATTAAATAATAATACAGGTTACTTACATTGCCCTACTTCAAGCAGCACAGGCTTTTAAAGGTAACTTCAATCACTTCGACCTTGTCACTTAGTTTACAAATAGACACTAAACCGGAGGAAGAGAAAGCCTGTAGAGCGCCCAGACACAAAGGTCAGGCTTGTTTAATTACAACATTTCCACTCCTTCCCTTAGGCAAGTCCTCCCTTGGCAGCAGTGTATCTCACACACTTGCCTCTGGATGATAGCACCGTGGCAGGACAGGACGGATAAAAGGTTGGAAACTGATTAAAGAGGTTTGCTTTGCTAAGAGAAGAGCAACTATTAAGAAAAACCAAGGTAATGGATAGAGGAAGGGGAGGGGATGCTGCACATCCACAGCCGCCCAGTCTCTGATCCTCATCCCCCGCCTTTCACTGACCAGAGCTGTCCTCCCACTCAAACCATTGCTGTGCTGGGGAAAACAGCAGTCAGCTGGCTTTGAACACAACCAGGAGAAAGCACCAGAATCTCAGCATTTAGCAGCACATAACGTATACTCCACAGAAGGTAAGCCCAGCTCCCAAAGAAAGGCTGCCTGTCACGTCTGACAGGATGGCATGTCCTGCTCCACTGGTCTGCAGCCTGCTTTCCCTCAGCCAGCCTGAATCCCACTGACCCGGAAAGTGATGGTATTCAGGAATTCACACTCAGCCCGTAGAGTAGAACTGTGTGTGCTTAAATGTCCTGAGACACTGACTCATCCAGCTAACAGGACTCCAGATAACAGAAAATCCCATCACAGCTCACAAAGCTCTTGAAGATTGAAAACTGGTTCTTCTGTAAGCTCTCAGGATGGATAACAGTATTGTAAAGTTACAATATTTCTTTAAGTTTGTGTGTATGTAAATGCAAAGAACCCACAGTACAAAACTGCAATAGTTTTAGGAATATATTCAAGCCAGAAAATTTCTAAAATGCATTTTGATTATGGCTGTGTTCATTTTGCCTATTCATCTAGTATGTACTGGCCTGAGGTTCTCCATCTTTGAAAACTGCGAGAGTAACTTCAGTCTGCAGGATAAACCTTCAAAACAGTCCATTTTTTTTCTGAGTTTTCCAACACTATTTAAACTTCTAATGCTATTCAAGTTGTAGGCAAGCTGTTCCATAATTTGAATTCACTTGTAAAAATACTTTATTCCTACATCTCTAATAAAGACAACAGAGGCTGCATTCTCCAGCCTCCTGCAAAATCTGCAGAATCTTTTCAGTGGCTGCCTGTGAGGGAAGTCGTTGCTGAACGTGTTGCTCACTCTCTAATTGTAGCAAAAAACCACATGCACTACTTACCATTTTTTCTCTCTCCAGCTCCAAACTGAAGCGATCTTGTAATTCAACTTGAGTCTGAAGTCTTTTCTTCTCTTCCTCAGCAGCACGAGCAGCTGCTGCTTCCAGTTGCTGCAAGAGAAGAGTAAGGGGAAGAAAAGAAAAAGAACAATCGGTCAAAATGACAACATTTGGATGGAATGAATTTTATTTAACAATTTTTAACAAAAGTGGAAGAAAACTTCAAAAGCATTAAGGCACCAGCATTATTTTTTTATGTCTGAGGCTATTCTCAACCTCTAAATATAATTTTTAGTCTTGTTATTTGCAAGACTACTTTACATTTACCAATGAAAAGTCAATTATCAGACTTTCTCCACGTTTTCTTTGAGTCCTGCTTTGCACAACCCATAGAAATCACTATTATTCCCTGCTTTACCTCATATGGGATAGAAAACTATTATGGAAAAGCACATCCCAGGCTGGAGTGCACAGGAGTTCCAACAGAGAAAACATGTCAGCACGCACAGCGTTCACAAAGAAACAGAAGTGAGAAGGCTCTAAAATTGCGATGGGAAAGCAGAAGTGCCACAAGCTTTGACTATCATAAGCGCTCGTGCTGTTGTGAATCATATCCCTTGAACATCCCCTAAATTGCCATGTAAGGTAAATACAGTTGTAGTCAATAATCATCACTTGAAATTAGGAGGGAAATTAGCCTAGTCAGAGCTGAGACCTAGGAAACAGCTGCTGTTACCTTCACACCCTTGTGAAGCTTTTTTTTTTTAAAAAATCTTTATTTCACAAATAAAGGTAGCGGTGACAGTTCTTCTTTTCATTGTGATTTTGGCAGCACATACTTTTAGAGTGCACGGGAGGTTAGAAATGTACAAATACCAGCCAAAACTTTACCAATACTGAAAATAAAATAAGTCTTTTGCAGAATTTTCATAAGAAACTTATCTGATGCTTCAGAGGAAGCATAAAGCTTTTGTAATATGCTGGGCTGGTGAAATTGCTTCCACAGACCTTCAGTCAGGAACCCCATCTTCTTTAGTATTTTTGGAATGTACCACATTTAAACCATCTTCCCTCACGCAACCTAGATGAATTAATGAGATGCCTAAATGATTATAATTACCAAGCTAAAGCATTCATTCCTTTAAAGTGTTTGTGATATCACTCTAATCTGAAATAGATGGAAAGAAGGGAAGGAGAAGGCTCCTAGTTTCTGGTTTTAAGCTCTAGAAGATAGTACAGAATTGTTCTCCTTTGAAAGGCTTAAATGATGTTAGTCTTTTAGAAGCAGTATTCCTCCTCTGTCAGAACATTAGAAAGCATGTAATTGTAGTCAAATCCAAGAGGTCTATTTAAGTGAAATTTTTGCTTGGTTTCCTTCCACACTTTGAAATTAAACAAACGTTGCCAATACTGAGCTGAGAGGGCGAACGTGCAGAGTCCCAGGCAAGGGCAGGTGCCTTTGCCAGAGCTCAACAAGAAAATACATTGTTGGTCCACTCTTTATCAGCAACTTCCTGCTTAATTCATGTCAGAAGACATCAGTTCCTGGCAGGTAAGGTTACTGGCAACAACTGTGCAGTTTAGGAAGAAGTCCCAAATGTTGGGGGTGAGGAGGGAGAGGGGAATCACAGGAACACACCATTCTGGCAGAGGTTAATTTGCACAGTCTCTTGAATCCCATACAAGACCCCAAACTGAAACAGAAAGCGTGCACAAGTGTTGCGCATGCTCTCTTTGCCAGAGCTTATCTTTCAGTCTGTCCAATGAGTGTACCTCAAAATTCTATTAAAAATATGGAAAAAAAAAAAATCTATTTAAGACAAAGACTGTTATTCTTCCAGAATTTTCTACTGCAAGAGCTATCAAAATACAAAGCAGTCTCAGTGCACTTTGGCAGATGCTGTGTAAGTGATGGCTCACTGCCACCAGGAGCAAATCTAACTCCTCAAACACTTTAAGTTCCTCCAACCCAGTACCTCCCCACTAATTCCACTTAGTCAAAGCGCAGTAGTTCATGGCAGAGACTGAACAACTTTCCTTGAGAAGCCATTTTAATCCAGTCTGCCTCAAAAGATGCTCCTTGCCACAACTCTCTTTAGTTTAGCCCTTGTGATCTCTACAAAACTCCCTGCAGCCCGTCAACATCCTACTGCTCCTTCGGGGTTGCCCTCATGTTACCTTACACCCTAACTATTTCTCCACAAAGTAAATGCAGAAAATCAGTCCTATGGCACGTTGCTCGCAGGGAGCGCAGGCTGCCCTTTAAAGCATGTTTTGCATTCTTAAGCTTAAACACATAGTACAACATAGGTGTTAAAATTAAATTAAAAAATGGTTTTCCACTGTCAGACTCCACTTAAGGCTGACAGAACAGTATCCACAGCAGTACCAGCAGTGCAAGGTTAATTAAAAAAAAGGTAATTTTCTCCTCACTACAAATTGTGACTCAATGACACTACTTAAAAAGATACATTTTGGATTATTTTATCTACTTTCTAGACTCATGCTCTCATGATATAGCTCCTCCTCACCACAAAAACCATTAAAGTTTTTTCTAACTAAGGGCTAAAAGTAGTCAGTGTTATTTCATTTATTAAAAACTCAAGCAATGATGCAGACTTGTCCTAAATGGGAATGCAAAAAAACCCAGAAAATCTCATTACTTTAGGAAGGCAGCGAACAACAGCCCTTCCGACTAAGCAGCCCAAACGCCAGGCAGCAGGGGAAGAAGGCATCTGGCGGCGTTCGAAAAGATTTCCAAGACACGCTCCCGATTAAAAACTATCACAACAAGAAAAGCCATAGTAACTCTTCTTTCAAGTCTTTCAAAAGAAAGATAGAAAGTGTATCTGGATGCTAAATCAGGTCACTGTGTGAATTATTACAGAGGCACCAGTCGCTCCAAAGTACAGAGATCCATCAGCACGCTCCATCAGCTGTTAGAGTCTGCAGCCACAGCAAAAGCATCCTGGTGTCTCCTGTTGGACTAGAAAGCTGCCTATGAGGAAAATAATGTATTCAGCAAATCTTCTGCTAATATTCAGAGATTTCTAGTCCAATTCTCAGGCTTTCAGAAGCCAACGCAGCATTTACAAGGAACATGCATTTAAACAGTTTATAAGTGGTTGCTATATGTCTCAGCTCTACAAATCTCCCAAACTACTCTAATAAAATCACGCCTATGCATGCTCGAAAAAAATCACTTTGCATCTTCAGAATCTTTGTAATTGAATCTGTATCTCTGGAAACTACATCTGTACGAACAGAAGATTTCTCACACCACACACGTAAAATAACTTTGCAAAACTATGTAAGAAAATCTTAATGGAGAGCTCCAAGTCTGACAGAAAAGAGAAACAAAATACCCACAAGTAACCAAAAATAGTAGACTCTCTGGTCCCCTAACATTGCCCACACAGCTGGGGCTTTCTTCTACACTAGCTTCACAACACCCTCATCAGTAAAGGGGACAGGGCTGAGCCACATCAGTTACCCCAAGCCTGCTGGAGAGTCCTCAGGAACTGCTGCAGTCAGTGCTGAAGGCTTTGCACTGGAGACTCAACCAGCAGATCTACTGCTGCTGACGCCAGCTCACCTCCTCTGGAGGAGTTCGCTCAAAGCGTCTGAACAACTGAACAGGAAATAGATGCCTCATTAGACTTCAAGAAGCCCAGCTCAGCCACAGAGACACTGAGCTTTAAGTTTGAAGGTCAGCAGCTCCCACTCCCACCTTTCGCACGGTCTCCAGTTCCTTCTGCTTGTTCTCATTGGCCGTTTGCAGTTCTTTCATCTGCCGCTCCAGCTCTTCTTGCTCAGCTAACAGCTTCTGGCGCAATTCTTTTCGTTTTTGGCGTGCTTCTTTGTGTGGTGGAGGGCTCCCCGCTCGCAGGAGGTTTACAGTGGTCTGTATCGCTGGAAAGGAGCATGCAAGACATGGGAGAGGAAGAGAACACCAGTGAAGGGAAATGCTAAACTTTCCCAAGTAGCCTCAGAGAATAATTACTTGTTATTGTGTTGGTTGTTGGGGTCTTTTTTACCGTACTTTTAAATCAGAAATGACTCTTGTCAGTTCTCCCAATTCTCACCAGGCTGGCCGTCAAGACAAACCGAAAGAGAAAGACACTTGCCTTTCAGTGTTGGCTGTGTACCACAAGGACAAGGTCTGGCAATTCCAATGGTTTACGTCCCTTTCAGTGTTAACTTCTAACAGGCTGTAGACATACAGGTCACTTGTATGCCTAGCTACAAAAACACCCCAGCATTTCAAGATTTCTTACTACCTAGATTCAGCAACTCATACGTCTGATTTAGGTGCAATTATACGCATGCTTTAGGTAAAGAGGGAAGCACAAATGGAAGCTCATAGCTCCAAGTACTTAAACGCTGTATGTACTTCAATAGCATTGAAAACAGCGGCTTTGCAAGAGCTTTACATCATTCCACAAAGGATGCACATAACGATCATCCAGCTCCTATCTGGAAAGGTCTCACAGAATTACCTTCACCACGGGAACTGACATGGAAGCCCCAATTCCCAGCCTTATCCTCAGCTCACCAAACCATACTACCTCAAGCAAAACGGTAAAAGCAAAGTCAGTATTTTATGATGCTGAAATGAACGAGCTTTCCCTTTCTCCCTACAAGCAACAATTTACAATGTATTCTCCCCTCCCCTCCTCTTCTCTAGAAGTACAGCCAATATGGAAAAAGAAAGCAGCAATAGCATCCATTTCATTTTGGTTATGGCTACCTAAATTGAGCCACCTAAATGACAGAAACCAATTCTTCTTAGATGGATTCCTGGTTCTTTTCGAGTCTCGGGCTCCCTCAAGATCCTTTCCGTGTGTCCAAAACATCACAAATGACAAGACCAAGACTTTCAAATTTGAGTAAAGCACAGCTGTAAGACCTTCAGCTTACTTTACCTTTCACATAACTAAGATTTTGGAAACCTCACCTTGAATCCACTCCTGCTTCTTCTTTTTATCAGAGGCACTGATCTCAAAGCTTTTATCAAAACATTTTATGAGAAAAAGGCATTTCTTTCCATCTTTGTCAGGCAAGGCCTAGAATGGGTAACAAAGGGATTAGCCTTGTGAGCACTGAAATCTAAGTTATGTTGTCAAGCTCCACACATGCAGTTATCCATTACAGAGCTACAAATACCAGCACTGAAAACCTTTATTAAATGGGTGTCTGTAAACTGGTTTTGTATCAAGTAAAAAAAGTTCTGTTAACAAAAGATATCAGGAGTCCATCCTGCACATAAGAAAACATTATAATCTTTAGAGACATTAATAGGTTTTGGTGATTTTTTTTAATGGTTTTTTTTTACCTCTACACAGCAGTTGCCATCCAGTATGATGTCTCCCTTCTTGTCCTTTAAATCTTCACTTACATAGTAGGAAATAATATTGGGTTTTAGCACAAACCATCGTTCCGTCCAGTTTTTCCTTTTGTGACCTTTTTTCAACATATAGCCCTGTAAAAAGCAACTGATCAGCTGAAATGCCCAGCGTCTGCTGAACCACCTGGCCTTTTGGTTATGTGGCTTAAGGCCCAATAGAACACACAGAAAAGTCATCTCAAAGCCACAAATGCTTCACCTATGCACTTCTGTTCCAAACACCAGTCCACCACTCATTGTTTAGCATGAGCTCCCTGCTCTTGTGTCCAGGTTTTAATTAAGCGTGTTACCTGAAGAACTGAACAATTATTATGATGTCATTACCAAGCCATTATTATGACTCTCTGGCTCTCTTTGATGACCTTTACAATTTAATTTTCTTCAGTCAAGCAGAGACATTTGCCATCGCTGAGACTCCCCTGTAATACTTCAATGACGGCCATTATTAAAAATGAGTCCTGCACGGATGCCTGCACCTGCACACTGTGAGTCCAGCCTGTTCGGGGATATTCTCAGGGATACAGCAGAAGCACCTCTGTCCTGGGAGACTCTCTGCACTGCCAACACACCCCTTTAGCTGCAACCCATTGAAGAAGAGATCCCATATGGCATACTTCAATGAGAAACTGAAAACAGAACCGTGCTCCTGGCACCTTTACTGGGTGGGATATGGGAACACTGGCAAAGCCAGGGTTTTTCCTTAAAGGAACAGAGTTGTGCCTTGATTTAAACAATACCAAGATTTTACTCACAGTATTTTATTTTCCTTGAAAGATGATTCACTCAACTTCCTACATAAGAAAAACATTTGCAAGCCTCAACAAGACTATTCTGAAAGAAGGAAGATAAGCCCATACTTTGCTACTGAGCTTTATACAAATAAAACCAAAAATTATAATCTTCTGTAATGACAACAAATAGGGCTGGTATTATGAGCAAATCATCCAAGTTTGCCTCTACTGAATATTAACATATCAAAAATACAAGCAGCAACACTACGTGCAGTTATACTAGTAACCCTGCTCCATGTTATCCAGTGTGGCTATGGCAATTCAAAAACCATCTCATGGATTCCCTAATACTTTTGTCTGAATTCCAACTTCAGAAAAAAGTCAAATCATAGATGAAACTGAAACACCTCATATAACTATGAACAAGCCAACAGAAAGCACTGTACCCAAAGTATTCCAGATGAAGAGGATGGAAAAGCTGGAAAGGAGATTAAGGAACTTTTTTTCTGTACTGGTTTTTATCTATAGCAATTTTGGATACAAGTAAACAAATAAATGTCCTACGGTGTTTTTAAGTCAAAGGTGTCTTTCTGTACAGGTCTGAGTGAAAGTAAACTTCATGACAGCTGGAAAAGTCCTTATATTTAAACAACAAAATAAGCCAAACAAGAAAGAAACAACCCCCTACACACAGAGTTTATCTGTGCTAAGCTTTTTCTAGCCAGAAAAATGTGACCAGAGCCAAGGCCGTGCCTATTCCCCTGTGCCATCCCACTCCCTTGCTCCAAAACAGGAATGTGTGGAGAAACAGCTTTGTTTGCTGCCTTTATACTCTGGTCTGAGGTCTGGGTGGTCGCAAGGGCGTGTGAAGGACTCCCGCAGCTTCGCTCTTTCATGCCTTGCACAGACTAAGTCATAATCAGGTGGGTTTCCCCTTCCTGACATGCTGAATTTGCTTTCAAAGCCAAGTGAGACTGATATCTTCCCCTCAAATTTCGACAAAATATTTTATCTATTATTTCAGTGTATCAGCTGCTTCTCATCGTCTAAGAACCCACTGCCAGCTCCTGGGGAACTTTTCACACAAACTATCACATGAAGGACACATCTTTCAGAAAACTAAATATCACAGATTTAATTATCACTGCTACTCACGATAAGCCTTGGAGATCCAAGAGAAGCGTACAATAAAAAGGGCAGTATGACAGCTGGCTGTGATACAGTATGTCATTAATTAATACCTTAGAAGTGATCATATACTACAATAAACAGGATAAACAAATGACCAGGTGTCAGGGTACAAGCTGAGACCAAACCAGACGTCTGTACAACACACAGGGATCTCTGTTCTCCATTGGACCAGTGACTGTCCAGGAGGCGCTGGGCCAAATCTTGATGCAAACTATTTTTAATTGTCAAGGAACCATTCAATGACACTCAGACATCCTTGAGAAAGAGGCCCAGCCACCAAGAGAGGAAAGAAAGGAGACAGTAAAAAAAAAAAAAAAGGGGTGGGGGGCAGGGAAGGAGGAGAGAGGAGAGACACAATGCAGTATCACAACTGAAAAGCAACCTGATTTCCTCACAATTTTCAGGTGGAAGGACTGACCTGACACTGGCTATTTTATTTTCATGGTATGAAGCAGCAGAATGACTTCATTTTGCCCTAACACACTATGATAGCATGTGTGTGTGTGTCCACCCCTCACCTCCAACAGGCAATCAGCCGTTAACAAAAATAGACTTTTGCATTGTTCTGTGGATATTCTGAAAGAATTTCCTGTGCCAAGACCTTTTGATGATTTCTTCAGAACAGTTGAGGAAAGCCTGCCAAGAAAGTCTTTGTTTCTCTCCTCACCAAGAAATCAAAGATGAAAAAAATTCTCTGCCAAGTAAAAGTCAATTTTAAATAGCTCTCTAGGTTGGTCTGCTGTGACCCCTCAGGCCCCTGAGATGTTTACACTTCCCATGAAAGAAATGCAGTTTTTAAAGCCATTCCTAAAGTGATAATCCAGCCACTGGAAATCCAAAGGTTGGCAGAAGTTTGCTAAGAATACAAAAGCCAGCATGACTTCTTGTGTTTGCGTACAGGTAAACAAGTTGTCAGTCACACAGCCTGCCACGCAGAACAAGAATGGAGAGAGCTCTGGAGCTCTTCTACACTGTTTTGCCCTGTTTAAGTGGGACAGCTTAGAAGCAGACCTTTCAGCTGGAACAATACCTTTGTCCAGACCACCTTGTTCGAATGCACAGGTCATCATGAGCACAACTTATATTTGCTGCAACTTAAACTAGAAAATAAGCTTTTTCAAAGATTGAAGAGGTATCACCAGTTTGAGAATCAACAGTGTGTTGCAGCTATTCTACCAGCCAACAAGCAGTTGAGGACTATATAAAAGACTGTATTTCAAGTCAGAGCACACTTCTTTTACTTTCTAAAAACAAACTCTCCCGACAACTAACTCATTCATAATACCAAAATAATTAAAACAATCTGAACAGCATCACAATTTCTCTTTTATAAAAATAAACTTGTGTTAAAGAACCATTTTAAGTAATTTATCTAATTTCCCCCTCCTCATTATCCATCAGACAAAGAAACTTCAGTACAAGTTGAACATTTTTGAATTAAGGAATAAATCATTCTACTTTAAAACATTAGTTGTCCATGTTTTTTACCTGTTTGAGTACATCCAATATGAGCTCATTAAAGACTTCATTGATTGCCATGGAAACTGTCTGTCGATCCATCCCTTTACTGAACTGCCCACTTCCAATGAGATCAATCAGCTCCCATGCAGAAAGACCTTCTCGACTTGTGTTGAGAGCAACCTTATAATGGTCAAATTGCTCTTGCTGCCAGCCTGCTCCCATTGCTTCGGTGAGTTTTTTAAGTAAATATTCAATCTGTGAAGAAATACAAACAGAAATTAATCGTCTTCTGCAGGCAGGGAAATCAAGAGTTTCAGAGCTGGAAACTAAGCTTCTCTAGGGACTGCCATTACAGCCAGATCCCTACATTCACGTGTAGGCCCCTAAACACAAGCGGCTTAATCAGGAAAGATTTTACGCTACTGTCTCAGTTGGACTTTTGCCTGCCAAGCCCATCCCGCAGCTATTCTCTTCATAGTAAAGAAACAGAGAATTGAATCTGACAGTCTCTTTTAGCAATTTCAGATTCCTACAGAACTCATGGGATCTTCCCTGCAGCAGCTTCCAAACCATGATGACTGAAACGTGAGAAAGAAAGAAGTTTCAAAAATTGATTATGGAAGATAAAAAGCAAATGAATTAGAAAAAATAAGAAAAGATAGTGCTTTGGACAAGAAGTGAAATGAAAAACTATCAAGGTATGGTCACGTAGTGTGGTCTTCCCTTGATCCCTCTTGTCTAGCTCTCCAGCACTTCCATCGCTGCACACAATCTTGGGAGATGTAACAATAGAAGTTAAAGAACAAATTTTTCACCTCTGCTTTTACCGTTTCCAAAATAAACTCCTTCGCTTTTAATCTTTAAACATTCTGTAAGCATTACCATACACAGGGTAATAGCACTAATAACGCAGTCAAAATAAACACAAGAATGAAAAAGAGGGAAAGAAGGCTGAGAATCTTTTTTGGGGGTTTGCTTTTTATAAACTCATAACTGTTTGCTTTTTAAACTAGTTTGCAGTATTTTAAATTGAGCACACGTAAAATGCTTTTAATGGCTCTTTAAACAAAATAATTGGTGAGAGCCTTCATACAAAGACCTCTACATGACAAAGTAAAAGCCAGGCTTCTAACTTTCTGTGACTATAACCCAGATGTGAAGACAGACCAAGCTAATGTGGCCTTCTTCTACTTTGGGTAACGTCTTACTAAATGTCCTCACCAGCTTCCTAGGGAACCCGGCTGCCTTCGGCAACCAGCCAGGGCAGACACAAAAGCCTCCTGAAGCCTCTTGAAGGAGGAAGCCTGGGGAGAGGACACTGAGTAATCCCCCCGCACTGGAGCACCCTCCTGCACCAGCCCACCACAGGGACAGGGCAGCACCAGCTTCCCCAAGGGGCTGACCTTTCCATCCAGCCACAAGGCCAGCACAGAACTTCTTCCTGGTAGATCAGTCCACAAAGCTGCAGACCAGGGCTCATCTCAGCTTTCCTGCCTCTCTATGGGCAGGAGGGATTCAACAGCACGGGGACCGCACACTGCCCGGTGGAGGAAAGCACCACCATCCCTTCAGGTTCTCTCTGTGCACATGGAAATAATGTGGATTTCCTCAATTGCTGCTTCTCTGAAGCTTAGTCCTTCAGGACAGTTTGCTCCACTTTCAGTTTACCTATTTTAGGTGTGGTTTTGGAAACAGTGGCTCAGGAATATGGATCCGGTTATCAAAAATGACTAAGGCATACAGCATGAATCTGCTTCATTGAAAAGTGGCAGAAACCAAATGATTTTCAGGACATCATTTTTCTAATCCCCAATGCTGTTTTACCTCTGTTCCTCAGCACCACTTTAAAGCACAATGCAATTTCTCCTACAGGTAAGAAAAAACCTGAGAGAGTCAGAGGATGTTTCACCACAAAAATAAATTAACTTTCCCGCTACAGCTCAGCTGGTTGAATAGGCTTTTGAGCACCCAGCAGTCTCTACATAAGAGATCTGGGAGCACAAATAAATAAAGAAGTGTTTTTCCCCACACACTTTTCACCTCAAGGACTCCAAGGCCTCAATGTTTTGATGAAGTACACATGCTAATTTTGTGGCTGCTGCTGCTTCTCTCTCTTGCAACTAGTACAGGTAAATCCCTTCCTTTCCCTTACATCCATGACCAAGAAACACACCAGAATGTACCAGAACACACTCATCTGGAAAAGCAGTAAATTACTAATTTCACCCTACAGATGGGTGGGCTTTTCAGCGACTGTTCTTAGTCTCCCAGCCCCTACTCTAGTAGCACGCGGACTAACACTACAGCGAAATGGAGAAGCTGCTGCACTGCATCGTCTGGAGGAAAGTTCCTGCTCTGCTGAACGAGCAGGAAGCACTCAGCCCTCTGAGATGTGACTCTCATATCCTCCTTGCAAAGACTGAGAGAAGACAGGCCAGCCAGTCACGGAATGAGCCTCCAGGGTGGGTACAGAAGTTGTAGAGAGCGCTGCTTTTCATTTCAGCTTCACCAAGTAAGGCATTTAAGAATTTTTAGCTCCCCGTGCAATTCTTTATAGCAAAGATAAGATCTGTGAAAGTGGCATTCACATTGCAGACAGCCACGACTAACACAGGGTACAAGGTGATCGTCAAAGACACGTTCAGCCCCGGGCTGTGCCCCTCTGCCTTTTGAGCAAAGCACCCCCAGGAGAGCACACCTCTGCACACTGGCTTCACCCATCCACACAGGCTTTGTGCCCAGGATGGAGAATTTGGCACAGATCCCTGCTGCCGCAGCGCCAGGGCTCTACTGTGCCACCTTCACCACTGCTCATGTTCAGATGGGTCACCAGTACAGGCCACAGCAGTGTGCCCTGCAGCGGTTCCACGCACAGCCCGAACTGCTGGAGTCAGCACAGTCACATGGCACCAAGGAAATTTCAGTACGCCCTCCCCAGCAGCCAAGATATAACATTTACTAGATTTCTGTAAAATTCAGGAAATAATTCCTTTAAAAATCTTTAAAATATACTTTGCTGATCTTCACTCTCCAAAGTCCTTAAGTTAAAAAACTAATCCAAGGCTTTTGAGCATCAACTCCCATAAATCCTCAGCACTCAGTTAAAGGCAGGAAGCAGCTTACTTCCTACCTCAGACAAGTTTTATAGAAGAAAAAAAAAATAAAAAAAAACAAAACAGAACAAAACAAAAAACAAAAACCAAACAAACAAAAAAAACCAACCAAACAAAAAAAAACAAACAAACAAAAAAAAAAAACAACTCATTAAAACTTGTCCGATACATGTAAAACAAGGAGCACCACAAACCTCTTTCAAAACAAACCACCTAAAATCTGGATTTGAGGAGCTGAAATGAGCTCTGGCATCAATGCAGGAGTAACTTTTCCCCCCACATTGAAAACACGTTCTGCCATTCAGCTTGGTCCCTCTGAGCAGCAGCAGTTCTGAACTACCATCCTGTACTTTAGCTGAAAGGAAAGATGAAATAACTGAGGCTTAATGAGGTAGATAATATACCTGCCAAAATGGTAGACAGCATTAAAAAAAAAAAAAATCATTAAAACTTAATGAACTTTAACGTTAAAGTGTATTGTTCCAAGATTTCACAACGTATTATGTTGCTTGAGGCATGCAGCTCTCAAATTCCTTTGGTTAATTATCTCAAAGTACTAGAGCTCACTTGCAGGCAAAGCAACACGCACAAAGAAATCATACCCGAAGGGATTTTTTCACTGTTTTGCTCAAGCCATGTGAGCAAAACATGTATCCATGTCTGGAAAAGAAGCAATGCAAAAGTCTTTGCTAGTACATGTTATCATGTAAAGCATTAAAGGAAAAGATATGTTGACTTATTTTTAATGTCATTTGTACACATTTTACGTTATTTTGATTATTAGAAAAGATTTAAACATTTCTGTCCATTAACCTCCACCTACAAGTCATTAACATGATGACAAATATTCCACAATCCCATAAAAGTACATAAAATATCTCATTATTTTAAAACACATTAACTCTTAACTGAAAAAGAACCGCTGCATATTACACTTTAATTTCTAAAATAAAAAAAGTAACAATCCCCAAGGTTTATCTTGCATTCAGACAAGTACATGGCTAACCAAAGACTGCAGAAAATTTTTTTCTGCTGTGTCTGCTCAACAGCAACAGTGAGTGTAGTGATGATAGGGTATAAATATGGAGAAGTGCGACGTAACTAGAAATAAGTTGGATCAGTGTGGAAGCAAATAAGAGACCATTCATTACATGCTCAAATGAGGAACCTCTGAGGGCAAACGACATTTCCCCTCCTTCACAGAGACACGTCAACTCAGCAAATAATCGGCACATTAAGTCTACTGGCTCAAACGTAATTAATCTTGTGGTTAAAAAGTCGTGTGAAGCAATGTTTGCTGCTATTCTGACCGGACCTTACTTTTTGATATGGACATGAGAACACAGGGAAGTTGCTAACACCACATACTCCAGTACGGACCAACTGGTATGAAAAATAGCTTCCATTCCAAATCTAGAGAAACTTCTCAGCCAAAATTTTGCCAAGAAAAAGTAAAAATAATATAAAGAACAGAGGCTCTTTAACATGAGCTATACAGCCTGTATGATACCTTCTTCCAGAGGGCACTTTCTTTTCCCACATTTCAACACCTATTTGCTTTTCTTTTCCAGGTATTCCTGGCACTATTCTCCATGGCGAATGAAGTATCATGGATGTTTCACATATTTTTCTGATATGAAGTGGGTCTCTTAGAAGATGAAAAATAACATCAAGGAGGTCTTCCCGCCCAGCAGAGCACGGCAGACAAGGCTATTCTGGTTCATACCAAATAAGGTTTGTGATATTAACAGAGCAGATGTAAAAAGTCTTATTTGATGTCAGAAAGAGTTAAAAATCCACAAAGTTGAGTGACCATGATAGCCTGCTCTGAAAACATGGCAACAGGAACAAAAAGTCCCTAAAACAGAAAGCCCATAAATAATCCAGTTTTCAAGTTAGCCATTGCTCCAACTGCAGCCCCAACAGAATACCTAGTGGTAGCTGATAGGATGAAGGTATAGTTTCTTGTTGCCTTACATAATTTTAATACTAAAAATCATGCCTCTAAAAGGAGATTTTATATGTAAATGAGAGACCACCTTAGTGTAATGATCAGACAGAAATTAGGAAATGCGCGAATGAGTTTTTGTTATATAACTGCAAAAAAACAATCAGTTATTTTAATGTGATTTTTTCGGTGTTACCTTTTTGCATAAAGACCGCATGTGTTTCCTAGGACGTGCGCTGGCTGTGTTAGATGCCTAGCACTTGATTCTGCAGAACTGAAATACAGACATATATCTTGACCCAGTGTCCTGACTGGCTCTTGCACTCCAGGCGATGAACCCTTTTAGGGACAACATGTTCACATTGTATAAAATTCTGTGGAAGCACATGTTACTGGGCAAGAGACATGAAAGCAACCACATTCCCTTTCACAGTCGTCATAAAGTCTTTATTTTCACCCCATCAGATCATGACATACTTTTAAGTCAAGTATTTGTTTCTTCCGTTCCACCAAAACTGTGTTCATTATCCAGTGCAAGTCATTATCTTCTTTCTTTTTAAAAAAGTTAAGTTAGCATTAAGTAGTATAATAAAGGTCAACTCAAAAAACAGTGTAACATGTAAAAAATGTACATCCTAAGGACAATCTGCTGCATAAGCTGAAAACTATCTTATTTTTTCCAGCAATCAAGGAAGAGAGTAGTGAAGTGGGAAGAACTGATGCAAGTTGTAAGTGACTAAAAAAAAAAAAAAAAAATCTTTCTAACCATGACAAACAACTTGTAGAGATCATGCTTCAATTACAATTAAAAGCCTTCAAAAGAAACTTCCATTCTAGTTGTATCAGTTTTGATTCCATTTCTGAATGGGTAAAGTTAAATTCTCAGTATTTCATTCATCTTATTAGCTCCTGATACTAGAATGAAGAACAAGAAAGCAAACATGGTCACAAAAAAAATTTCTGCAGGAAACGCCTCCAGAAGAATCATCAGTGGGCAGCTTCAGACTTTCCCCTCTTTGGCCTAATTTTTTGACCTCATTTTTAAATGCACAGAAAGCCACAAAAGGTTTGGACCCTCTTTGCCCTAACTAGAAGGATTAGAATTGCCACATGTTAGTACAGTGGAAGGCTAGAGGACAAGTGAAAAATTACTGTACTAATCTTGTTTCCTCAAGAAACCAGGCTTAAAAAGCAAAGAGAGCAAACACAGCAAATACATTTGGCTTATTTAAAACAAGGGGTGTGAACACTAGATTACAATACACAAAGGGTATAGAGCTTGTAGTGTACCTATCTTGATGTTTCATCATTACAGATGGCCCAGAAACACAGCTAACCACATACCACAGCTTTCAGGCAATAAAGCATTCCTAAGGCTGGAGTCACAGATATAAGAAAGGGGCAGTGTTTGAAAACCTGGTTAAACAATACCAAGGCGCACGAGTCAGTCAGTAACAACCAAGAGGCGAGCTCATGACAAACTAGAAATAGTACTCTCCTCTTATGTTCTACAGTTCTCTTCACCTTTCTTCCCTTCATTTTACGCTTGTCGTGGAAGAGGTCATGCCTGCAAGAGCTGAAGGAAACACACACCTGGATGCCTGCATCCCAGGTGATCTAATGGAAAAGACCAGCCGCAGGGAGGGGAAGGAGCTTGCCCCCAGCCCCCTCTGCTTCCCAGGCGCATTACCAGTATAGCTGCTTGGTAACCTCTGCCCACTGCACCAGGAGGCAGTTCTGTTATTATCTGAGAACTCTATTGATTCTAAAAGCTCTTTATCAGGACGAGTTTTAAATAGAATAAACAAAATACAGCACTGCTTTCCTCCAGTCCATCTGTATTTCTGTGAAACACCACGTGTACCCAGTTCATATAAGCATTTTACTTGGTGCGCACCAAGGCTTCTCACTTGAAAGGAGAGGGAGCTTTCAGATTTGTTATCATTTTGCATTTCCCTGGGATATAAGCACCTTTGCTCCATGGATCTCTGCTCCTTTCCAACTCTCCTAACTGCTCTCAGCTGCCCACCAGTAGTCTGCAGAAGCAACACTGGAGCCCAAGGCTATGACCAGCTGAGCCCAGTACCCTGCACATCCACCAGTTCCTGTCTCCGCGTGACCTGACTTCTCCCTGTAACATAGAAGGATCTTCTCAAGCTTGAAGTCACATGCCAAAACTGCACACCTCAATGCAGACCCTTCACCATGCTGGATTTTACTAACCTTATCCCACTTAAGTGCAGGGCAGCCACCTCTCCTTCTACAGCAGGTGAGGAGCACAGGCCAGATGCTGCCTCTGGCTTTCAGTCTGGCCTCCACTAAAGAAGCAACTTCTGGCCCTTCTGTCACCTCTCCACTCCATTCCAATTCCCTCTTTGTAACTGCTTTCCTCACTTTGCTGTTTCTAAAGCTTTCCTCAATCCGTATCTCCAAAACCTTTCCAAAGTAGCCAGTTTTCCTTTCCCTGGTTGAGCTGCAGCTGTTTCCAATTTGCTGCCCATTCAACACCTGGGCAGGGAATCAAGACTTAACACTTTGCAGATGGGGTAACGGTCCCACCACAATGAGCTGTCTAACACGGAAGGCCAAGCACAGCAACACTAGTGCAGAAGTACACAACAGGGCCAAGAAGGATGGACGGCAGCCTCAGCCTTTAGTCAATGCAAAGAAGGTGTAACTGCACCCAAGCAGGAGAGTTTTCCGGCTATGAAATTGTTCAAGTGAGTCCAAAAAGCACTTACTTTATAAAAAAAAAAAGAAGAAAAAAAATAGAAAGAAAATCAGACTCCCAAACAGGTCTCAAAGAGCAGCTGCGAGGAGGAGAAAGAAAAGATATCCTCATAGCCACATGAAGTTGTATCAACACATTCACCAGAGACCTAAGAAGTTCTATTATAATCTTCCCATCTACAAGATAGGATGCAAAAATCTTCAAGGCATCACCCTTCCAACCTGAAAGTATGAGGCAAGTTTCCTAGTTACTTATAAAGGGGAAACAAAGTCTCTGAAACCCAAAAGCCTACAAAGGTGGAAGAGAGGGAGAAGGGGAGACAGCTGGATCCCGCACAGAGGGCTGACTCCAAGCCAGAAACTGCAGGCAAATTGTGTCACGATGTTCTCGGCCATCGGTAAGACCAACAGACAGGAAGGAAGGACAGTTGCTCCCTGGCTGGGAAGCTATATCCACCCATGAGAGGTTTGCCTTGGTCTCGCCTAAACATAAATGTCTCAAAACAGCAATGTTTCCATCACTCTCTCCCCTGTTCTTCACTTTACAAAAGTCCCCTCGCTTCACAAGTGACACGCTAGCCATTCCGTAGTTAAACGGCAGGATGCAATATAAAGTGCTGAAGACTAAATACATCATCAAGCTTTATTACGACCTCAAAAGGCATAAAAAAGTAACTGGGAAGAAAAATACCTTTACTAGGTATCAGATCAATTCTGAACACTATTGAAAAGAATTGTTTTCAGGTAGAAATTCTCAGCACTAAAACAACAACTACAAGTTTGTACAAGAAATGCTCTGTGAATCTGGAGTTTAGATTTAACATTAAAAAATCCAGACATAAGAACTCAAAAAGCAGATACGAAAGGTCACACAGAGACCAGACACAGAGAGCCAGCAAAACTGGCTAAAATTGAGACTTTGCATCTTTACTTCTGGAATTCTGTATAAAAGGGTAAATGAGTAAATGTGGAATTTTCCAGAAGCACAGAGAACCCAAGAAGGACCAATGCAAACTAGAAAGGAGTATGTTCAACAGATGGCAATTCCTTCACCGGCTGATTACATTACCTGTGTGGTCTGAGGCAAAAGGTTAGAGTGAATACAGGCATTGTATATGATAAGAACAGAGCAGCCATTCTTTGTCAGGCTCTCTAAGCTTTCTTTAAACAGTATTGCACAATTTGAAACTCGCCATAATCAAGGAGACGCAGACACAGATCCACACCAAGAATTTGAAAAATACTACAAGTAGAAGAGCAACACAGGTTATCCCTGGACATTAAGTATGGGAAGGAAGGCAAACAGCCACCACTGTGAAATCTGAAAAAACCTCTTTTGGGCTTGGAGCCGACTCTGCGGCCCAGGTCCCAACAAGGGGACACACTGCAACTGCCCAGCATCAGCAACAGAAAGGAGTGTGAATCTGGGGGCTTGCTGGTGGAGTGGGAGCAAGTGAGCAATGCTGACACCCCAGAGCCAGCAGGTCTAAAACTTTTAACCATGCCAAAAAATAAGGAGACATGAAGTATCTACCCTCAGGTATGCCAGACTGCACACTGGAGAACACAATGACAAACGAGAGACACGGATTCAAGTCTCAGTTTTGACATTCATTAGTGGCTCTGACCTTGTGCAAAAGCCAAATCAGGCACCATTAAGAAAGGAGAAGCCTAAGCTTTTATAACCCCAATCCCCCATCTCCCAGAACTGACAAAAGAAACAGGAAAGCAAGCAAGAAGACTGGCCCTTTCATCACAAGCCTGGCAAAAACAGAACATTGTACAGAGTGAAAAGTCTCCAGCTAAGAACTGAGTGAAAAGGCAAAACTGAGCAGTTTATTTTGATAGGAAAAAAAGATAAGAAGAGTTATCTGTACTTCATGGTTTGGCACAGCAGCTTGCAGTCCAACAGTTACATCATAGTGACATGTCACTAGACAATCAGCCTGTTTTGATCCCTGGCTGTTCAACAATTTGCAAATTAATCAGTGCTCCAGTGCTGGGATTCCTCTATACAGTTTTGCAAGAGATTACGCCTACAGTTCTGATCTTTCTGCTTCTTCCCTCACCTTTCCTCAAGGGGAGAATTGTGGAGATACTGAAATCTTGCTTTAGGGTTAAAATACCTATTTGAGTGTTGCCTGTACTTGTTAATGAACTTTAAGTAAACTTAAAGAAATCTCTCTGGTATTCCTTCAACCGTTTCAAGCACGAGTGTTCAGGTGGTGGCTGCTTTTGATCCGAAACAGACCTCATCAGAAAAGTTTGTACTTCTCCTTTTCATCATGAGGGTGACATGAGACTGAAGACTCATCTTGCAAGTCACAGTAACACAGAGCAGAGGGGAGAATTTTTTTCAGAATCACACTGGTCTGCTAACTGTGCAAAATTTTGACCATGTGTAAACAAGCATAGTGATTAAAGGTCACATACATGCCCTACCCAACAAGTGAAGTGAGATCCTCAACATCTCCGAGTACTGGTACTGGAGCCAGTCTCCCCAGCACCAGTCAGTCCATACAGAAAGCAAAATAAGCTATTTACTGGGGCGCAGGCAGCACATCCCATTTAGTCCAGGTTGTTTAAATAACAGACATAGACAGCCATCAATATCTAAAGTATCCTGCGGGAATCCCCACATATGCACCCAAGAAGACACAAAGAAAAGCACCCAGAGCCTTACGTTATTAAAAGAGGGGAATAAAAGTTTTACATTAAATTATTATTTTCTCTTTAATCTCTAGCATAGCAAACATTTACATAGTTCAACTGGACATTAAGCAAATTGGTGTTAAACAGTTTAAGTTTTTGCTTCTTACCTCCTCTGGTACAATGATTAAAGGGTATTTGTCCTCTGATAAGAAGTTGAAAATAACCCACACTTTAAATGCATCTTCATCACTGATTAGCAAAGGACTTTTGGAGAGGTTCTTTTTAGCACAGAGAGTCCAGCACATCCTGTTGAATTCAACTTTGTCAAAGTTTCCTTGAACCTAAAATGAAGAAATGGAACCAAAAAAAAAAATTTGCACAAATGGCACAGAATAGCAGACAGACAAGTTTAATAGGCTAAATCACACAAAAAGCACCGAGAAGATTCTAGCTTGCAAGTAATGTCAAGGCCCTAAAAGAGCAGCACTATAGCAGCCTAGTCTGACTTCCTGCATGGGGTCAACTAAGGTATTTCTTCCAGCAAAATCTACATCCAACCTCCAATTTCTGGTCAAGTTAATAACAGCCTGACTTCATGTGAAGGAAGCTACGCTACATTCTGTGTTTGCTCCAGCACTTTAGCTTTAGCTTCCAAACCATCTTCATAGCTGTCTTAGTTCCAACTGCCCTTCTATTGCACTAAGCTACTGAGATTTGATACAGCAAATTTGGAAACCACTATAACCAAAACTATATGTGGATATACTAAAAGCAATATTGGCACAGTAGCTGAGAAAGACCTTTAATATGTTTTTCTACTTCATGTTACTTTAATGTATCTCTTCTAGGATATTCATAAACATGTAATAATTTTTTTCTTGAACACTAATCCACTTAAAACCTCTCCTTTTTCTCAGACTTGCAGATCTTTTCCTTATTGATAAAAACAAATTGGTTTTATTATCCTTTATCATACTTAGCAACTGCACATAGCCATCTGTGAATTATTTACATATGCGAAAACTTTCATTTCCTCTATTTCCTTTTAAAACCTTCATTTATGTTAAAGATTAATCTATTTATCTCCCTACAGCTTAGCATTGCTCTTTCTTTGCCAATATGTAACTGGTGAAGGCATGTTCTTCACTATAATGGAAGCCTCTTGAGATTTCAGAAAGCGTGTCTAAGAAACTGGTTCTTGTACCTCTCGTGGTAACAACAACAGTAATGTTCAGTAACATTTTTTTATGACAGGCCAAACCATGCATCTTAGATGCTTCAAGAACACCACTGCAAGCTGGATGATTTCCTATCCAGTCTGTTAAGTGGTCAGATATAGTGGAGGGCAAGCCAGAGTGGCTAAGTCAGAGATAGACTAAGGAAGTGGATGAACTGATATGGCTGGAGGAAAAAAAAAAAACAAAAAAAAAAAAAACAGGAAACCAACCCTATGCCAAAATGAAAAATTTACAGTACAGTTTCCAGGACTAAAAGTGAGACTATGAAAGAAAACCATAAACTTTGCATGCTTGCAGAGCAGGCCACCGATGTGACAATGCAAGAGGCCAGCTACAGCCACCCTTTGAAGAAAGTGGAAGTTGTAGGAGCTATAGCTGCTATAGCCACAAGCTCAACATCCTGGTTGTTTGCACAAGAAACACATGAAACACCAGCTAAGCGAACAAACGCCCTTTGGAAGAATGGCTAGAAGCCAGGTTTCCTTTTCCTTCCTTCGATTTGGCTGTGCTTCATCCCTCAGCTACTTTTGCCTATGCTTTTTCCTGCCTGTCCTCCCTACCCCGCCCAATGAAGCTTGGCTTCTTTTCCAAGACATCTTCACCTCCTCAGATGATGAGCAATTCCCCTTTGGAAATGTCCTAGTGGTTATGCTACTCCCAAGTAAGATGCCAATGCGGTGGGAAACCTCCTCTCCTACAGCCACCACCTGGCAAGTGCTCCAGGCACTATAAATAAGGAGGGTTGCTCCAAGAGCAGCTCATGGTTTAAAGCACAGCAGCAACCAGTGACCGCAGGGAGAAGTGTGGAGAAAGGCACAGGCCCCTGGCCAGGGTTAAAGGCAAGTGTGTGGTTTCTGCTCACGTAGCAAAGCTGGATTGCACGCACCCCAAAAAAACCCAAGTCACCTACAGCACGTTACTGCCGCTGGGATGAGGCAGAAGCCAAGCAGGAGGTTTCAGGACCATTTTGCCACAGGGAGCTGTGTTGCGCTGTGCCAGATGTCCCACTTTAGACATTCCTTTTTTCAGAACCCAGACTTGGTTCTGAGATGGACTTTATGGGACCCATGAGGTATCCAGAGCAGAGACACTGCTTAGAAATTATTCAAGAACAATAATCAGATAAGAGCACAACTCCTGGCTCTCTAAAATAACTCCTATTTCCCATCTGTGGGGTTTTTTTCTAAATGATCATGTTGTCTGTTAAATAAAGGATATAATAATGAAATTGTTTTTCTGGGGATATTGGAAATCAGGGATGGAACTGAATAGTTCTCTTTAATAAAGAATACAAATTTCCCTCAGCAATTTCATGTAGCAATGCCAACTGCTCCTGGTACCTATGTTCTACAAGTACATTCGCATGGGGTGCAATCCAAAATTGCTTTAGAGCTAACTCCATGCCACAAAATTCTTGGCTGTGTTACTTTGGCTCCCTTGACGGGCAAAACTTCAATATAAGTGGCTACATAATAATTACTCTGAATTAATAATCTCTCTGAATTTACGAGACCATTTCTAAGCATCATTTCAAAAATTAAAAATATTTTAACAGTTTCTAAAGTTACACTTCAACTTATTTGCAAAAGTACTTCTAACTTAGTTGAGAAACTGCAGAAGTAGAAACAGAAGGCACTGATGTAAAAAAAAAAAAGTCATAAAGAAATACACACATTGCTTTTTCATGGCATGAACAAAACACATTTATGAAAACAGATTAGGTCAAAGATTACACTGGAATTTAAATTTAAGGATTCCCCATAACACCTTTAATGACAGTGAGACTCTGCTATGAATCCTACACTGAAATCATCTTGATGTGAAATTAAAATAAGAAATTCTTCACTTAAAAACCAGAATTTCAATTATATTCGATCAGAATACTCATCCTGCTTGCAACTTGTGCAAATACCACACAGTTCTGTTATTTAATTAATGAACAAATCCTTATACAAGGGATTTTTCCTGTGCACTAGTATATGCTTTTAACTGTACTTCATAATTTGTCCAAATTATTTTAAGTCACCACTTAATTTGGAAACTTTTACAGTACTCCGTAATAATAACTCTGGAGCAACAATCACTTTTATCTGTGAATCCATCCAAATGATGGATGAAACATTAACTGACCTCTCCAACCTCAAAACTGCTTAAACTCCTAGAGATAAAAAACATGATATACAAAAGACCTTCCCCTTTCTAAGAAGTTTCACAAAATAAGCAAAAGCAAAACGCAGCAAAACCCATACAATTTTCTAGATCTTTAATTTCTACTAATATGCAAAGTATAATTTGCCATCATCAATATCCTACCAAGTAACTCCAAAACATATTGGAAATTAAGAAAATATCCGGCTTGAGTACCAGTGATCAGATCAGTTCCAGAAATAAGACAAGCATTGCTAGTGTTAATAGCATTCACTAAGTTTTCTGGAAGATGAGGCAACCGGAGGTGCAGAGCAATGTCCCTTCTTTGTCTCACCCCACTATGACTCTACCCTGATGTAAATAAAGCAGGTTGAAAAGGAAGCATTTTCAAAGACAAACATTGTCAATAATGGAACATGCTAAAATAGGGTTACGAAACCAAGTAAAACAAATTATAAAGATATTATACTGGCAAGTGACAGCTGCCTCCTGAAAGAAATACTTACAGAACAAGAATAGACTTTGTCTCAGATGCAGGAAAATCCTAGATACATCTTGTGACCTCACAAAGGTGAGGTGACAGAGTCCTCTCAGTAAAATTATAAGTCACAGTGACGTATTTGTTTTAAAGAAATTTAAGGATTCAATCTTCAAATATTTTACTAATGTTTAAAAAAAAAAAAAAATGTTGAATTTGTAAAAATATCTCGAGCAGGTTGCACTTGCTCAAATCAATTAATTGACCAAAGGACGTATGACTGGAAATTGAGAGAACTTCCAGCCCTTTAGTAGCTTTGCTTGCCAGCATAAATTAGTAGCACTTGTTCTACATTTACCTCATCTAAAAGAGCAGATTATGACTTGGAAGAAGGAAAAAAAGAAGGGTTTTTTTGTTTGCTTTTTTTCCTTGTTTGGTTTAAACAATGGAGACACGCTATGAACCAGTGACTTCATCCCATTGCACATTGCCTTTTGGCACTGATGTAAAGTCATCTCTCAAAGATGAGATGTCACAATCAAAGTTTTTTTCCAGTCCCCAAAGTCTTCTGTCTAAAGCATTTCACTAATTTTTAATAGTATGTATCTGAATGGTTTACAACAACTTAGTCAGGATTAAACAACATGAAGTTACAGGTAACTTAATCCTCTTCCTTAACAGTTTCATCTTTTAAGATGAACTAATGGTACGGGTATACCAGGCAATTATCGGAAGCCAGATCAGTGTATTAATTAAACAACACAAGCAACTACACACAGTCACACTTCTTTTCATGAGAAAGCAAGGTAGCTTGTCCTTTGTTTTTTACCAGGGGTTAAGAAGGTACAACAGAGTAGCTAAACACTGTAAATTCACACAAACCTACTTAAGTAGCTAGGTCTTTCACTTTCAAATGAAGTGTTATTTAAATGCAATTGCTCCTCATTTCCATGACTGTTCTTCCTATAAATGCTCTTTAACAATAAAGCATGTTTATATTTGAAAAAGCCTTCAACCCCTATTTACCTTTTTTCTTGTGTTTTCACTTAATGGCCTGCTACTGCCTACAAATGGTACTACCAAGAAAACACTGTGGTTCAGACCACCGCTGTAATCCTTTGGTCAAAATAAAGTAAGGTCTTTTCTCTTTCCACAAAATTTATATACAAATTGCTTGGTCTCCTTTGAGTCTCATAGGAGCTCAGACTTCCAACACAAAGTGGAAATGAGATCACAAACTTCTTTGGGACAAAGCTAGATTCTCCAGCATCAATCAACCAAGACATTAAGTAGGTACCTTTAAGTGTATTAACGACTAACAACTCCCACACGTAGAACAGGATGCTATTACTGGATATGAGAGAAACACCAACTAGAGAGGCAGAGGATCTGGTAAATCTCAGCTAGACATATGAACATTCCCCTGTTTCCAAGCTGCCAGACTGCATTATATATATCACATTTTTCACCAGTATTAAATGTAGATTAAAGAAGCCAAAATCAGCAATTTGGGCTAAGGAGTTTGTGTAATCAGCAATTGCTGCAGTGGATTTTTCAGCTGTGTGTCAGTTCAGGACTTCTTAACATTACAAAAGCAAGCAAACACTTACGTATCTGTAGCCACAGCATCAAAGTTTGAGTGTTTCTGGGGTCAGCCCCAAACATACAAAAAATCAGTGGTATTGAAGCTAATACTTTTGAACTATCACATTTTTACCACCTAGGCCAGTCTCTCAAAAGAAGTTGTCATGAAGTGTTTTTTACTTTCAAAAGTGTCAATCTAAATGTCAAAAGCACAGCTCCCAGAGCTCAGCTCTGACCCAGTGAGTACCTATCTTAGAGCAAGATGGAGAGCAGAGTAGGGGAAATCCTGCTGGCTTTCCAGAGCCCCCCTCAAAACAAGGCACAACAGAAGACTGAAGAGTGCTCAGACATGAAAAAAAGAACTTGCAAGACAGCACTTAACAACACACCCTAACGTCACCCACATAACTATTTGAAGGGATTTATTTATTAAAGATATTTTTGCCCTTCCTGTTTGCAAAGGAGCCTTTTCTGTTACAATATTCTGTTACAGTCACAGTATCCAGTGGGACTATCTATAGCTCCAAGACACTTTCAAATAAATTCAAGTTGAGGTGCTTTATTATTATGAACATGGTTCTGCACGAACACTTGGACAGCTTAGACAATGATCAGATGCAACAGGAAATAGAAACCAAGGAGGAAAAAAAGTACAGGACAATGCAACCTTCAACTTTAAGGCACAAGCTCTCCAGGGTAGCTGCGCCATCATGACCCCATGCAAGCACACTCCCAACCTGAGTGTCTTCGCACCAGCATGCCTCCTGCAAGCAGAAGCCTACTGTAAATACGCTCTACTACAAAACTTGATAAAGGGAGAAACACAAGAATTCAAAACTTACCTTTTCCAAGATGAATTTGTTTAGATAAGGCATGTAACCCTGATTGGAAACTGGTCCCTCATCATCATCCCTAAAGTGCTCCTCCAAGGCCACTGGATCATGGGGAACATTTAGCACTGTGCACAAGTTGTGAGAAAGGACCTAAGGATGCAAGAAAAATCAGTGAGAAGTGTTCCCTCCAGAACAGAGTCATGATATGCAAAACCATGCACAGAAGGCGACACCTGCATGCCAGCACAAGTTCTGCCCTGTGGATTTTTGTGAAAAAACAAAATGTGACTGAAAATGTTGACTCCCAGGATTGGAGGGCTTCAGGCAGTTGTCCGTTTACAGAAGCATTGCAATCACAGATAGGTCCCTTCCTACAGAAGCACAAACGCAGCTACAGAAGCTTCCCTTTGTACACATACAGTTAAGCACTTGAAAACCAGGAGAGGCATGCAGAAACAGCAGAGCAGTATTTACAGCGTGCAATTAGACGGCTATGGAAAACAACCACAAACACCTAGCTTTTGAAATTATAAATACTCACTATCTAGTGAAAACCTGTAAAGAAGAAAACAACTCAGTATGCACCTTTACTTTACAAAGAAATGACCACTTAAAGTATTAACTACAGATTTATTTCATTTGCTTGCTTTTGGGTTGCTTTGCAATATTCAGCCCATGTTTCAGTTGGCAAAGGAAAGGTTACACTTATAGAAAGGGGAAGGGTTTAGGTGTTTTATTTTAAAAAGGTATTTGCATAAATTATGTCACGAGTTTAACACCCACCAGCACTCTTGTCTGTTCTTGAGAAAGGACTTTCAGGAAGGGGCTACATGCTTGACTCGTTTTAAGGAAGTAGAATTATTGAAAACTAACTGGTAGCCAACGCATCTCAACTTCTTCCACTTAGGCCACGTTTTGCACACACAGGCTAAGACCTCAGTACCAACCAGAAGAAGGCAGAGCCTGGATAGCAGTGACTCCTGGGTCACCAGCACCTTCCTAAGAAAGGTAAAGCAGTGTCCCTTTCATTGTTCACACTGTTTTGAGTCAGGTCAGTCCTGTAACATGCTGCCTACTGGCACTTAAACGTGCTGTCACTCAGGAGCCCACTCCCCGAAGCCTCTGAAGACCATGTATCAGCTACAGAAACTGGGTTAAGGACTTAGCTTCACATGCCCAGGAATGGCCTGCATTGAAAAACTGTAACTAAGAATCAAAGGTAAAAAAATACAGGTAAAACAAAATTAGACAGAAGTAAAACACATCGGGTCTTTTGAAAATGCAAGCTGTTTGTGGTATTTTTTAAAAAAATCTACAACCAGACGGGACAGACTGCAACAGAATTTTGGTGTATGTTTTACTTTTTCACCACGCATCACAAAATTAAAAAAACTCCACACGCTAATAATACAAAGAGAAAGCAGTAAAAAAACGTGCAGAAAATTTAAAAGTGGGTCTCTTTAGATCAGCAGACATGAAGCAGTCGAGATGGGGTAGCTGCAAAACAAGAAGTGAAAGTCTGAAGTCGTCAAAGCCTAGGAAATCAAACCTCTGCCACATACTTAAAAAGTCCAGTCCACTGCTCCCCCAAAAATATGTACATTTACTCTTCTCAAGTATGGTAAGGAAACATGCAGAGTCTAAGCACTAGTTAGCAGAAAATCCCACAAAGATAGCCCAAGATGCAAGTTCAGTTTAGAGGAGAAATTCTCCAAAGTTGCTTTCATCTAGAAAAGCAGAGATTTCCATGAGAAATACATATTATCGTTGCCGTATGCTAACATTAAGCCACTGGAGCTAACCAGGTGCAAAAGTTTAAAAACAGAAAAGCAACAGCATCAGCCATATTATAGCAGAGGCTGTATTTCATAAAGTAGCAAAACAGTTTTTAGAAGTTACCACATTTCATACTCCCCCCCATCATTAGTGTATTTCCCTTCAATATATCCTTATTTTTAACTACCACATCAAATCAAGTATTTGAGTCCATGTGATTTACATATGGGGGGAAAAAACGTTCTCTCATGTGTGCTTCCCCTTCTATTTAAGGCTTCTGCTGTTATTTATAGAAGACTGAGGGATTCTTGAATTTCTGAGAGATAAAGATGATCTCATTTTTCCAACCAGACTGTGGTTGCTAATACTATAACTACAAAAATACTCACCTAATAAAAATATTCTAAAAGCATAACTGATTTAAGTTTATTACCAAAATAACTTAAAAATCTCAATAAAACACTTTCTCATCATGTCCTTTCTACACGTTTCTCTTCCCCCTTTTTCAGCCTTCCTGCTGTGCTTGGACTGTCAGAAACCTAGGTGGTTTCCACACCAAGCAATCAATTTACCAGGAAAGAATTCCACTTCCAATCATTTTCTAAGATCTGCCTTATCTGTGATCTCCCCTGTGCCCAGTGCTCTCTTTTCATAACTCAGGAAATTCCTCGGCGCCTGCCAAGCTGCCACTCTCAAACACAGCCAAGCACCAGCTGAATTCTTCAGTTGCAGGGTGAGCCTGAAAAATTCCGCATTGAGATCTCATTTTGGTTTGTTTTGTTCTCTCAAACCACTTTATCTGGACTGTGATATACTCTATTTTAATGATCAGTAAAAAAAGAAGAAGAAAAAAAATCTAGCTGAATGCTAGGTTAATTGGAGTACAAAAAAAATCTCCTTGCCTTGCAGAAGCTCTGTCGACCGTGAGGAAGTTTTGCACCAGTGAGTATTATCCCCCCCGTGCCCACAGGGGTCCAGCGTAGCTTTTTCTTCCAGCACTTCTTATGCTCTGGATGCCACGTTTAACCATCTACCTTCATGCCAGAGCCAGCTCCTACCCCAGGCTGGAGACTCATCTCTGTGCTGTGGCAAACGGGTACAGTGCTGGCCCCCAAGCTAGTCACTGAGACAGTACGAGCAGTCTGCAAAGGGTCAGCAGAACCAGTGCCCTCTTGGCACAATTTTTCCATTTTCAATTAAAAGTTTCATAAGAAAGATGCCTAGTGGCGCCCAGGCGATATTGAAGGTGTTCTAATCTAAATATAAATAACCAGATGAAACAAGCAAGCTGAACGCCAAAGGTCATCACAGACTTGGTATTTACTTTGTTTATGGCCAGTCTCATGCTGCTACACCGGGAGAGTAAGATCTCCAGCCCAGTCCTACTCTGCCACAGCTACTCTCCTCTGAGGTCCTATTTTCCAAAACACTGCCTTCCAAAACTTCAAGCACGTGTTGAATTATTACCATCTGAGTAGTTCCATTTAACCTTGTCCATAAAAGTGATCTGTATTTCTAAAGGAAAAAGGAAGATCTGCTAGACTACTTATTGCTCAGCAACAAAAATTTGGCCCAGATGATAGCAGGCACATTAACCGGGCAGACTAATCCTACAGCAGCTATTGTCAGCTTCTTCAGTACTTTTTTCTTTTTCTTTTCCATCTTTCAGGGTGTGTTGTCCCCCCCTCGCCTCTTTTTAAGATTTTAAAATGTTGGCATCGCAGTTCCCGACAGCTCCATTCAGTGGCTTCGTGTGAATTCGTTCCAAGACATTCTTGGCTCATCTCTCCCTGACATCCATGTCAGCAGCTAGCCAGCCAAAATAAGGCTACTCTCAAGTACTCTCCCATCATCTTTTTTGATCAGTGTGGAAAACAGCATCATATATGCCCCCCTTGTCACAGGCACAAAATCTTTTCAACCAGGGTACGTCTTAAGCATACAGGTCTTGCATCACAGCACCTCCTGGGTACAGCTTCCTTGTGCACTACAGTAGCTCCATTCGGAATCTCACTATTTAACATCGAGGTTAGTGCAGCAACTTCTTCCCCAGTGAGACAAGTGTATTCAATCCCAGCATCCACCAGCTCAAATTCCTAATGGTACTGCCCTTCACTCACATCACCTCTCCATTCCTTCATTTGCTCCCTTCTCCCTTGGGCAGTCACAGACCCCTTGTCACCACCATCAACAACCTCAGCCTTCCTCTTGCATTGGTTATCAGCATATCCCCTCTGGGCCCCAGTCACATACTGGTGTCAGCCTGCATCTGTCCAGTTGCCAAGGGAACTGCCTTTCTGTCCTGCAGCTCCTGGCCCTTAGGAAGAGCTTCCAGTAAACACCCTCCATCTACTGCACCTTTCTTCTATATCTTTCTTGACATCAGCTGACAAAGCCTCAAGGATAAAGGTTAAACAGGCTGCTGAATCACTGGCACCTGCTCCTCTCAAGTGCAGTAGCGTGACGCTGTCATTTCTTATGTCGCCTGTTTTGGTCTATAAACTGCTTTGGTTTGCCAGCTCTTCTGGAAGAGGGGCATCCCTCCCCTCGCCCCTTACAGACACAATTCCACATGGAATTCCCACCCTAATACAAACGCTTCTGAGCTCCATTAATAATGTCAGGGCACAACTCTCTCAGAGTGAGTCATCATGACTAATTTCCTACCATCCTTCAATGTTGTACAAAGTCAATTGTCCGGCTGGGGTCCTGCCCACTCGTCACAGGCTCTCAACCCTTCCAGTGCCTTGCTACATTGTTCGAGGTCTTCCTCTCTGTTCGAACCATTCCACTTGACCCCGATTACACTATTCTTCCTCTTCCCACCGGCCACTAACTTCCCATTTAGTAAAAAGGCAAAACGAAGATAAGAAGTATAGTAATCCTCTACCATACTAGATATGATTAAAGACTGACACAAATTTTCTAAGCCTGACTAGTAACTTTGGTCACCCCCAAGTTCTGGGCCCAAATGAGACCCATACTTCACAAGACGCCCACCATCCATGTCCTGCAGACTCCACACCAGCAATCGAAGTCTTTGAAAGTCCACCCCACTGGTAGCACAAAAAACAAAACAAAATGGGAACAGCCAAATAACCCCACTGCCACTGCCTAAGCAGAGACAAGTCACAAAGCAATGTAAGGGAGAGCTTCCAGACTGCAAAAATTAATTAGTATATAGTCTTTCCAAGATCCAATCGTACACATACACTACAAAGAGTACTGCTGGCTGCTAAGTGTAACTACATTTAAAACTACAGTGTTTCAAGATCCAGATGAAAAGCAAACTGAATGCTGGCACATTACAAAAACTTCTAAAATAAGTCAAATTTAAACTTGCAGACTGCAAGAAACATGAAATTGTCTTTAAATATAGGAAAGCAAGTATTTGCTTGTAGCTTGTGCTCCAATCGCAACAGCAGCTATAACTGCATACACAAAACTTATACTTTAGTCTTGCTACATCAGTGTTTGAAAGGGCTGAAACACACTGACAACATAATGATTGTGTCCCTATTTAAGAGTGTAATTTACGAACAGAATACATAAATCATTTTACTGATGTAGAAGAAGGGAAAGGTCTGGAGTCAGTAGAATTTCTGAAGATTGCTGATATACTGGAAAAAAATATAATATTCTAAACTACAGAGAGGACTGATTTGACCATTTCCTCTCTCAGCAATACAGACCATATGTTTACAAAAGATACAAATGGATAAAAGACAACTCATTAAATCCTTACTATTCCAAGCAAGTCCTAGCTTTTCCTCCAAGCATTTGCTGTTTCTCCAGACTACAAAAGAGACCCAATTCACTCAGCTCCATCCCTTTGCTCTAGATACATTAAAAACAACGTGTGATGCAAGCCCTTCACAGTAGGCTTAAGCTACATAACACACATTGATTTTTCTCACAGTATTTAATGAAAATTATTTATTTTTACAGAAGATTCAAAGATCGCTTTTAGGTAGAGAAACTAGAAATCACTTTCTTTAACAAGCCACAGATTATACTTAGGACTTCATGTGCAACATGATGGCAATACCTTATACTGGATTATACAACTCAAAGATCCATTGTCTGTAAGTTTTCTTAATGAGGAGGGAAGAGTTCAGCAAGTTACTACAGTGCATGCTTTTCTCAGAAAACAAATATGTGGAGGGTTTTAATAACAGGAGAGTCATTAAACAATAGTTTAAATGTATTTTTGTAATGCCACAGAACTCTACTAGCCCATTTATCCCCAAGCCTCATCTCTCCATTTTATAGGCATGCTGTACCTTCCTCACGCTTACGTGGTTGAGAAATACAATATTGTGAAATACCTTCTTAATACAACATAGCCCTAAATCAATTAGGAACTTCTGTTTTGCTGTCCTGATTATCCCTTTCTCCTGCATCTATGTGGTGCTACTGCCATTACATATACCTTTCCTCCCCAGTAGGGCTATTAGTTGACACCATGTTCATCATTTGCCACAAAAAGCCAATGGAAGAACATGCTCTACTTCTTCATGTGTTTCCTGAAAACTAACTCTTGGTGGCCACTGGAGAAGGCAGCAGTCTCATTTCAGACTTGTTTCTTTATTCCCAGATCCCACACTTGACCCTTCCCTCAGGAGCCTTTATAACACTGACAGAACTGCGCAGACCCACAAAGAGCCACTTTTGTCATCCCTTCTTTCTTACAGAGAGACAACATAGAACATGAAAAATGTTAAGGAAGACGTTTGACAGGCAACAAGACAAGTTTAATTTCCTCTCTCCTTTTTATGTTTTTACTTTTTGTAAACACAAGCATTTATAGACACGTGGCTCTAATACAACAGTAGAGCATGACAACACAAGTAACCGTGCTTCAGTCTGGAGATAAAACTGCTGCTCTAATCCACCTACATCAGTCAATGATCTTAGAGAAGAAGTGATGACACCTCCACCAGAGCAAGCCGTACAAGCCCACCAGCATCCTGCACCAGCTGCTTCTTTAGCCACTTAATTCACCCCGACACCTGTGTGACCATGACAGCTCCTTCACCTCCTGGGCACACCAACAGGTGCTGCAGACACATCTCCCAGGCGACTGCACCCAGCACACACACCACAGCAGTGCACACAAGGTGTGGCAGTGTGACAGGAAAACAGGATTCCTTTAAAAAGCAGGACAATAAAAAAATGCCTCTCTGCAACGCACTTCAGTTAGTCCTGCCACACTAATATTCACTTTTGTGACATCAGCTGTGAAAGACCTGGGACCTGCACAGGTTTTCAGCTTGAGTCTGCAGCCAAGTTTGGCCTCGCAACTGACTCTTGCAGTCACTTCTGGCCAAGTCAGGCTGTTGTTATCTCGCAGCCTGATCACTCAGAGAGAAGAAAAGGAGAAGAGGAAGAGGCTGCATGTAGCATGTTGAGAACACTTATTACATAATGCTGAAAACAAAGTCCATTAGCTACTGACCAGGCTTGGAAACATCACCCACAGCATGGCCCTTGTGGAGCTGATCCCAACTTCAGCTAATCATTGTGGCCAACACAATTCTAGCACTTGGTACAAGAACTCAGGGTCTCAAATGTCAACAGGTGTTGCATTCTTATACAAAATATTTATTTAGCCAGATTCCTGCTATTATTCCCAGGCCAAGACAGTCCCATAAAGCAGGGCCAAGATGGGATCAGATTCGGCAAGCTGCCTGAGAGCTCTTTTAAGAGCACAAACATTACTTCAGCATATAAGCTAAGGAAAGAATGGCACAGTTGGAGCCTCTTGACTAATTCTCCTGTTTATATCCAAATAAGAGAGCACTGTGGAACCTTGCTCTCCCCTTGGCAAGCTATGAATTTCACTTGGACAGAGCCAACCCCTATAGATGGGACCTTGTGGCTACCCCACAAAAGATCTTGGCCAGAAAGGGTACCAAGGACACACAGTTGAAAGCGGACCAGAAGCACAACAAGGGTTTGTGCATTGACATCTTGGGGAGGATGAAAAGCTTGCCAGGGCAGAATGAAAATCAGCCTCCTCGGGCACAAGGAAGGGCCCGCACAAGCCTCCCACAGAGCAGAGGCAGCCAGATGCCACATGAGTTGCAGCCTCAAGGGAGCAGATGCCGTTTTCAGGGCACCCAAGTGACTTCGAAAAGGAGCGGCCACGTCCCCTCACCCGGCCACGAGCGTGACCACCTCCGGCCCCAGGCCCAGCGCTCCCGCGGCCACCGTGGGGACAACCCGAGTCTCCCAGTGCCGCAGGCCCTCACGCCCGCGGCGCAGCCCTTCACACCCACACGGGCTTCGGCCCCACACCGCTTCCCCGGGCTCCGCCACCCCTCTCTCAGGGCCGGGCCGCCCCACTTGCCTTGAGCTGGGATTTGGAGACCTTCCCGCTGCGGTCGAGGTCGAGGGCGGTGAAGGCGTGCCAGATGGACTTCAGCAGCTCCTCCTTGAGGCCCACCATGGCCAGCCTGACGCCTGCTCTCGCCCCTCTCCCGCCGCCGCTCTGCCTTCGNGTGCGACCCCCGGCAGGTCCCGGCTCCGCGGCCCCGCCACAGTGGCTCCGTCCCCGGCCGTGCCCGCAGCAGCCGCCCGGCCTCTGGTTATCGCAGGGTGCGATCATGCAGGGAAAGTAACTTTCGTTCCAGACTGTTTCAGACCCAAGAGTTTTAAAAAGCAGCTTGCACGGAAGGCTGCAGGCAGCTGGAGCCAGTGAAGTGCCATCAAAAATAAGGAGGGGAGGGCTGAGAATAACTACGGCGTGGCTTCTGGAGCAGGAGTGGTACAGAGCATCAGCACAAGGAAGAACTTGTGTTGTTGGATGTTTTTTTGTGTGTGTGAGTTAAGTCCTTTTAAATGCTGTGGGTTCAGACCAAGCACTGGCAAGAGAAGGTGCTGTGCAGGGATATCAGATGTCCCCACACTCCTTGTGCTTCTAGCACATCCATCCATGGTGTTTCTCTGCCACCACTGTGGGCAGCTGTGTCTAGGCCAGAAGTAGTGAGAAGATCATGCTGCACCGTGTTACTGCTTCCAACACTGATAATTCTCAGCCCACGATCAAGTGAAGGTTTCATTTTCATGGGACTTTAAGAAGAACCATTAAGATAACAAATTCAAGACACATCACAAACACACACACGCACAAATCAGATTTTAACTTTTGTCCAATTTTAGTCTTCATTGAGCTACATCATCAGAACAAAAATAGTTCTCTATAAGTGCAGTGGTAGTGGCAGATGCAGCAAGATGACTGCTTGGTAGCAGGTGGTGCTGGTTCTTTACAATCTTGGTAAGAAAAGCACTCAGACAGCAAAGTTTCAGTTAAAATGCCATTTATTAGAGCTAACACTATAACGGGGAGGACACTATAGATAATCTTACATTCCTTCAGGCGCTGAGAACCTTGAGCTGTGCAGCATCAACCAGGTCTCTGATCAAGGTGCAGCATGCCACGCAGATCCTGCCTATGGAAAAGTTACACCATTTTGGTCACTTAAGGTGCTACAGGGTTTTCTTACATGGAAGCAACTCTATACATTGTTTCTATTGCCAAACAGAAAGGATGCTCGCATGAGAACCTCCTGCTGCCTTTTCAGATAATGGGCAGGCCACACAGGGGGTATCATCATGGGTACCAAGCTTCTCTGCTACAATCACTTGGGTAAACTCATCCCACAGGTGTGGGACACATGGCCCCACACGGACCTGGAGGCCAGGCTGGTCGGGCAGTGCAGCACAGCACAAGCTGAGTAGGCACAGGTCTAACTTACATGGATCACTAATCCTTGGTGTACAACGGTCCTCTGGTCAGGGTCACTACAGAGGAACAGATAGTGAAGTCCACTGGAGGAAGTACTTTTAATTCATATATGTGACAATTCAGAAAATTAGTTTTCTACATGTGGGAAAGGGGAGACTAGAATCATCCACAGATTTCTGGTAATTTTTCTTTAGTATGTTCTCTAGCTTACAGGAAACAAATAAATTCTTAGCAATGCAGAAATGTCATAATCTCTCAGTAACACAGTGAGAGTCAGGGAACTACTGGAGAGTCCAGCGTAGGGCAACAAAGATGACTGAGGGATTGGAGCACCTCCCTTGTGAGGAAAGGTTGAGAGAGCTGGGACTCAGCCTGGAGAAGAGAAGGCTGACGGGAGACCTTATTAATGCTTATAAATATCTAAAGGGTGGACTGAAGGAAGACGGAGCCGGACTCTTTTCAAGTGGTTCCCAGTGACAAGAAGAGGGGCAACGGGCACAAGCTGGAACATAGGAAGTTCTATTCGAATATGAAGAAAAACTTCTTCACGGTGAGGGTGACAGAGCCCCAGAACAGGCTGCCCAGGGAGGTTGTGGAGTCCCCTTCTCTGGAGACCTTCAAGACCCACCTGGATAGAGTCCTGAGTAATGCACTCCAGGCAATCCTGCTTTAGCAGGGGAGTTGGACTAGATGATCTCTAGAGGTCCCTTACAACTCTGAAGACTCCGTGATTCCATGAACAGTCAACCACAACCTGTCTCATTCACCAGGCATATCCTAGCAGCCTTTTCCCCACCATTTTTCTTAACCTTTTTCTCCATTGTTATGCAGAACTTCAGAATCCACAAACAAATTATGCTGTTTCCTCAAGATGGATGGTGCAAACTATGCAATTAACATCCAAGATTAATTGAATTCAATTTCCTGATGAACCTGATTTGCTAATATTACAGCTGTTAATATAACCAGAAACACCTATGATCTCGAAATGTATTATTTTTGTTTACCGGGTTGTTTACCCAGTGTGCAGATGCCAAAATTACTTCTTAAAAGTACATTTTACATTCTTGAAGTACATCTTTATCATTTCTCCAATTTGACCACAACTATTACACTTAGGGAGGAAGAAGACAACTTTTGTCATGCAGATAACCTAACAAATTTTTGTTTTGGTAGCTGAGCAACCACAGGGTCACCAGTAAATACAGAACATCTTCATTAAAGTGCACTAAAATGCAGTTAGGTTCTATGACATGTCACTGAGGAAAAGCAGTATAGTTCACACATGAGATTTTTGTTTTGAACAAAATTTTTGTTTTGAGCAAAAATTAAGTTCAGTGATTTTTGGCAGCTCATTTTTATAAAAACGATAGAGTGGGAAAATGAAATTAAACCCAAATGTCCCACAAAGTAATTGTAAAAAACAAACAACCAAACAAAAAAACAACCAAACAAAAAAAACCTCCACCAAACTGTGTGCTTCCCTCCATTCTTTTTGCTTGCTTCTGTTATTCTCAATTTAAATATTTGAATGACATGCTAAAATCCTTTGCCAGAACAGGACTTGTTTTCCATTAAGAGCATAAATATCTCCACTCAGGTCAATATGTTAACAGTTCATGCTTAAATGTTTTATTAAAATTAGTAGTTTACATAAGCTGCAGCTGCTCCAGCTTTTGGTAAGGTAATCAAAATGGTAATTACAAGTTATGCATAAAATAAACACCTTGTTTTATATAGACATACTCATATTTAAAATATTTTTATAGGATTGAACCAATTGAGCAAAATCACACGGGGTGAGTGAAATTCACACGGGGACGTAAACTTGCTGTTGAACAAACCCTTGTTTTTTTATAGTCACCCAAAATAGCTTTAACCAAGTTACACTAACTGCATCCACACCCAAAATGAGCTCTTTTAAGCAGCTCTTCTGTTTCAGTGTGCTAGTCTGAATCTTTGCTTATCAAAGACTTTGCATTCTAAACCTTTGAAGATAAGATTGACATACAATCCATAGAACATTAATTAACAGCGATCACAGTTAACCATTAAGTCCTTGATAGCACTACATAAACTCTAAATTGCCTGCATGGTACAAAAGTACATTCTGATGCAATTTAGCATACTTTTGCTTTGTTTGAAAGTTGTCTGAGATCTTAGCAACTTTACTTTAAATCTGTGCTTATTTTAACCTTGCTTGTTCACCGCAGTTGAAACCATGACTGAAGGCTGCTGAGGAGATCTGGGAGGGAAAATTGGCTCAGCCTCACAGGGTGACTCACCCTTTCAGGAAGAAGCTTTAGTTAGACCCTGCTGAGGCTCAGCCTGAAGGGGTCAATCGCTTCTCTCTTCCCTCTCCCTACAGAAGCTTAATGACTCCTTGTTGGCCAAATAATAAGTATTTGTCAGGGAGGTTCTAACCAGAGGAAAGATTACGCATTTGAACTGTTACTAATTTTGTTTTATGCCACTGAGTCAGTTAAACTGCCATCAAGGAAAGAATTCAGACGCATGAGCAACTCACAGTTTTCTGCTCATTGTCAGCCCAGAGAAAATCTCCCCGCACTGTGGCTAAAGCAGCCATTTTCGTTCTCCACAGAAGACCTAAACTGAAGCAAACAGAAATTTAAGATCATTAAGCCAACTTCGTGGCAAACTGTGTTTCCCGTATCAGCCACTTCCCAGTGACCTTTCAGTAAAAAATAAAACTTGATCATGAACATTGGCATTTGCTCTATGTGTTACAGTTTCTAAACCCACTTGTCCCACCATAACACATCTTCAGGGATCATTGGGGGACAGTGTAAAAACAGTAAGTGTATTTGATATTATATTGTAACCCAGTCAAGCCATCTGATGAATTTGTTTATTATTTTTAATTATCTCTGGCCTTATGCACATGCCTCAAATATTCTCACTGAAAACTATGTAGAAATTAAGCATGAAAATTATTTTTGGTGAAATAGGAAGCAGCATTAGATGCTGAATCAAAATCGCAGCTCAGTTTCTCCTTAAAAAAAAAAAAAAATAAAAGAAAGAAAAAGTTCCTTTTCTATTCACTTTGAAAACTTCAAGAACAATCTCTAAAGTGAGCACACCCTACTTTACTATTGGTTTCTGCCCTTTATACACATAAGCACAACACATGCATTTGCATTAAAACAACAAAAGAAACGTAAAAAAGAGGTAAAACACAGAGCATTAAGTTACTTTTCAGTTCCTCCCTGGTAACACACATCTCACACTACACTTGTAGCTGATAAGGTTTTCTCACCAAGTTGCAGAACTCACTGCAGAGCAGAATACCAGAGATACCTCACTTGCAGAAAGGAAGAGGAAATTAAATCTCAGGTGTGTACTGCAGTAACCACCTGATAACAAGTTTTGGGATAGAAACTGGAGTGAGACAGTGAGTGGAAAAAGCCATTTAAGCAGGTTTATGGTACATGACTGTCAATCACTATTGACTCAGTATCTACAAAACTAAAAGAAGATTAAAATCCCATTTGCTAAAGTACAGAGAAAATATGTGGGGAGATTCTACCCCAAGTATCTTAACAGCTAAGTAGCTGAGAGTGAAAAGAGGCAAGGAGAAATAGCTGCAGAGATAGGAAGCTCATTCAAGATCAGTGGCATGTGAGACTACTCATGGTTAGGAATAGAAGGCATTTCTCCTGTCCTCCCCACCCCTACCCAGCAGAACACCTCACCTAAAATACTTTCATTGGCGGTGCACATTCTGTTGTCTGTAAATCAATAGATGAACAAGATCTTTTCCCTCAGGATGCAAGCTGACCATGCAGAATCCTTTCCTGTGCATAAATGGTAATTCAGTAACAGCAGCAGTTTTTATATCCGTTAGCTCATGTATCTGGCAGTAACCCTGGGGGTACATAGAAGATTATTAATTAGAATTAGGTCAATTATTCTGCTTTCATCTTCAATCAAACAGAGAAATCAGTTTATATGAGCACAACTATTCAAATGTCATGCTAAATATTGATGCTGCATAGTATAAGAGAGTTAAATGACTGGCAAAATGAAGATGTTTGCAATAAATTCTTCACATTTTTCAAGACTATCCAGAACCTTGGATAATTTTTAAGCATGTACAACCTTAGATCTCTGAGCAACATGTTAAACAGTAATAAATTGCTTCCTGTTTAATTAGGCACAGCAATATTCTCTCCTCAGGGCACCTCCCTTTCCCCTACCCCAATCCCATTATACTTCGGGAAGATAGCATCTTCATCCAATTCCAACTGTTTAAACAGAAGCGGGACCTTAATTTCCTGTGTGCTGTCTTGCCCAGTTGCTGCTGCCGCTTCCTCCTTTCTCTCTGCAGCGTTTTTTGAGACGAGAACCTACATGTCAGCTCAGCAGCCTCACCCCGAGGAAGCTCGCTCACAGCTTCCTCTCAAACGGGTTCCATGTTTCACTGAAAAGGGAAGGTTTGCGCAGGGAACTTGGTGGCCATTGCTTTAGACCAGAGTCCTGGAGCACAGCCTGCAGCTTCATAGTGATCTTCACAGGTAGCCCACATGCACAGATATATTAAGCGTGCATACATGCTATATACCAAATCACGTATATGGTGAAATCATGAGTATGCCTTTTCCAAGCCTACAGGAGTAAGAGGGTGGGTGCAGAAAAAAATATCAAAAATTTAAAAATTTTCAACGTACCTGAGCTACTGCCGGCAAGAACGCTCAATCGCTACTGCAGAGTAAGGTCATGATTTCTAACAATCAGGGTCAAGGGTCATACTAGCACACAAACAATTTAAAGGCAAAAATTTAGCCTACAGTTGACTATTTTGTCCAGCAGGTGTTGCTGGAGACTACAAAACATTAAAGACAAGGTGAAGCTGTTGGGTTTTGGTTCAGGGTCCAAAAATGACACATTCTTCCCCTCCTCCCCAGTTCAACAAGAAGACTAAGGTGACTAAGTGTACTAAATATACTTTTATTCATTAGACTTTTAAATGCTATAGTTTAAAGTAATGCAATTTATGAAATTGAAATAGTATTTTCAAATATACAGGTAGTGCCTACCTGCATTTCTAGGTTGAGGTAAAGCTTGTCTATAACTTCATTAAAAAGCTAAGCAGTCAATTGTTTTTCAGGTGCTACGCCTTACTGATTCAGATCCATCCTAACTAGAATAAAGCATGCTACTAGTTCTGTGGTAAACAGCAGCTTGTATCCAGGACAGGGGAAGCAGGAAATCAGTGAGCCAACAGGACAAGGTCAGGTTGGATGGGGCTCTGCGCAACCTGATCTTGTTGCAGATGTCCCTGCTCATTGCAGGGGGACTGGATTAGATGACCTTTAAGGGTCCCTTCCAACCCAAACTCTTCTATGATGTTGTAACACTTGGAAACTGCAAAAAAACCCTAGACAAATGCTGTTTATCAATAGCTTAATTGAAATTACACAATAAATGAGACTAGGATGACCTTAGTAATTCACGTTAAAAATTGCTGGCCATTTGTAATGCAATCTATGAAAGCAGAGCAGTTTCTAGTTATGCTACAGTTTCCAACTGGAAGGTGTTAACTTCTCTTTACAGACATACTCCTTGTTCATCTGTTGGCTTTCATGGCTATAATTGATGAGTAGTATGCATGACTATCAGAGGATTGTTCTCTAGGAAAATTATTCTCTAAGCAAACTCAATTTTGTTTTGACAGTAACATCATAAATAGAATTTCATATAGTATTTGAAAACCATATGTGACCCAAAATATTTTTAAAATACAATATACGTTCCTTGATACCTGGAATTCACATTGTAAGACAATTCATCCAGAAATTAAATAATTTAGTAGGAACAATTTCAGAATATTCCTTCGGAAAGCAGCATTTGTCAGTGTTAAGTGGTGTCCTATTGAAAAGTAATTCTGTAAGAGCTTTAGTCCACCCCATCACCCACTCCTTGGGCACAAGATGCAGCAGGACTAGACAGGTAGCATTATCCAGTAACGTATCATTAGAAAATGGATTACAAACACTGAATTTATATTAAAAGGCAGAAAACAATAAAAGGAGACAAATACTTGAAGGAGGTGGGGATACAAAGTACCTGTGTTCTGTTAATTTCAGGTTCTCTTTCTATGTATTTCTTCAAGAAGTCAGGAACTGATCAAAAAAGTTAAGGTTCTATCCTACCTCTATATTGGAAAATTAAGCATTAACAAGAAAAATGGTTAAACATTAATGTAGCTATTTTGAATAACACATTTGCCACTCAACTCTAATGTCTGCATCTTAAACTGAGATACAGCTTTGTTCTTTAAGTGCTGAGGCTCATCTTGTTATACCATGCTTGGCAGAACTTCTTAAACTGATAGCTGACTTCTTACATTTTGCAAGAGGCTAGCAGTTCTTCTTCCACCTGAAAAGGTGTCTTGCTTAACTACATCCAAGCTTTGCCCAAATTTGTGCAATAAATTTGTCAAGTACCAATAATATTGTAAGACTGTTTCTATTAAAAAAAAAAAAACCAAAAGCCCTTAAACATCAGTAAAAATAGATACTACTTTCTCAATCAGCAAGCGTCTGGATCATGGATCACTGAATGCTGTAGCGTTCATGGGAAGCATTTAGCACACCTTCCAAATTCTCTACCTCTTCCCACTGGCCACTGTTGGGGCCAGGATTTTCATCCTGAAATTGGCCTCAGGAAAGCTTATAAAAATTTGAGATAAAATTTCATCCTTACTGCTCCTATAAACTACTTGAAAACCCTGAAGATCCTTTTTTAAACATTCTCCTTGGCACACAGGAAAAAGTTAAACCATACAAACCCACTTCGAGTTGCATGGTTCAGCCTGTGCATTCCTTCCATAACTAATACAAAACCTGTGACCAGCAACAGAACAAAATCATAGAACCATTTTGGTTGGAAAAGACCTTTGAGACCACTGAAGCCAACCATTAACTTAGCATGACAAGTCCACCACTAAATCACATCAATAAGCACTGCATCTACATGTCTTGTAAGTGCTTCCAGAGATCGCGACTCAATCACTTCCCTGGGTAACCTGTTCAAATGTTTAACGACTCTTTTGGTGAAGAAATTTTTCCTAACACCCATTCTAAACCTCCCCTGGTGCAATCTGTTGTTTCTTCCTATCACGTTACTTGGGAGAAGAGACTGACCACTACCTCACTACTACCTTTAAGGTAGTCATAGAGAACAGTAAGGCCTCCCCTACAGGCTAAAAAATCCCAGCTCCCTCGTAAGACTTGAGCTCTAGACCCTTCACCAGGTTCGTTGTCCTTCTTTGGACACACTCTAGCACTTCAGTGTCCCTCTTGCAGCAAGGGGCCCAGAACTGAACACAGTATTTGAGGTGTGGTCTCACCAGTGCCAAATATTGGTGGACAATTGCAAGACATGCTGCTGGCTCGTAGATTGCTGTTGATCAATACCCCCTAGGTCCTTCTTCACCATGCAGCTTTACAGCTGCTCTTCCCCAAGCCTGTAGTGCTGCATGGGATTGTTGTCACCCAATTGCAAAACTCAGCACTCGGCCTTGCTGAACCTCATCCCATCGGCCCACCGATCCAGCCTGCGCAGATCCACCTGTAGGACCTTTCTACCCTCAAACAGACCAACACTCCCACCAAACTTTTGTCATCTATAAACTCACTGAGGGTGGATGTGAATCTCATCTGCATCACTGATAAAGATCTTAAAGACAACCAGCCCTAGTACTGAGCCCTGAGGAACACCACTCGTGACCAGCTGCCGGCTGGAATTAACTCCATTCACCACAACTCTTTGGGCCTGGTCACCCAGCAAAGAGTACACCTCTATAGTATACTGCTCATTTACACAGCAATACCTGTAGTGATGTTACAAGCCTCTGAAAATGAGTCATGCAAGAGCAAATAATTATCACAGGTAGATCAAATTTATTTACATGATAGAAATCTTAAGTTCGTTGATCCCCCCATCAATTGATATTTGTCACTGTTCAGTCTGCTTTAAGAGAGGTCTCATTTAGTGTAGATGAGCAACAGAGGAGGTATTTTAAGATGTCTCAGAAACAAGACAGGACTACCATACAAAGTAAAAACTTAAAAGATATTCCAATCTATCAATTTTTACTGATGAGAACTGTATACTCAGAGAATTAGTCACCTAAAACAAGTCTCCGAATTTCACTTTCATAAATGAACAGCATTGAAACCTCTGTGGCGGTGTGCCACAACCTCTTAAAAATAAAAATACTTAGCAGTGTAAAAGCTTCCCCAATAAACTAATTTATTAAGCCTTTATTAATTTTACTGTATCTCTCTTCTTCACATGAGGTAGAATACACATGCACATTTTGAATCCATGCTGCAGAACATACTGCTAATGTCTTCCACAGACTATTCCAACTCCTCCCACTGCTTTCTTCCCAACTTTTAAATAAGCAGTTCTCCTTCCATTCTCAGTACTCTGTGTGTTTTCTTCCTTACCTCAAATCCAGGCCTTTCTTCAAGTCCCCCATCTTCACAGTCACGGGTTCCACTTCAAATCTTCCAGAGGCTTCACCTTTCCAACATGGAGTACCATTTCTAAAGCTGTAGAGACAGACTGCTGAAGATACTAATGCACAGACTGTGGTGCTTCTCTCCTAACATAACAATCAGTAAGTATGTTCTATCAGTCCTGTTCTCATAAGAGAGAATCACAAGCATTACCCGGCAGCAGAAAGCAGATCTAATCAGGTCTTGCCATAGTATATTCCTAACTCAGTATTTTATTTCTACAACTATAGAGATAAATAAGTGTTAGACAATATTAAACAAAGTTTTTAACTTTAATATTCAACTTCAACACTATTAAGAACAAATAGAGCACAAATGGGAAACAATTTAAACTAAAATTAATGAAGAGACAAGCCGGTAATTAAAACAGTTCTATATTTTAGCAACATCTGTCAGCCTAGGTCCAACACCAGTAGAGGTTCTGACAGTCACATTCTGTTTGTTTAGGAATTTAAAACCGAATAGTTAAGCTTAGACTGTTGGCATCTCAGACTGCAGTTTCAGTATAGTATACTATAAGCACAATCAAACTTATGTACATAAAGAATGAAAAACAACCTGAACAGTTACACTAAACTATTATTTACAAGTATTCCAACATAAAAAAAAATATACAATAGTCTCAAGAATGAACAACTGAAGAGAATATCAACACTTAGAGAACCTTATTAGAATTACAAAACATCAATAGCCAAGACATTAACAATTGCACTACACTAATACAGAGTCCAAATATTAAATTGGTGCATTATTTCACAATGCACTAGCTTTGAGAGAAAAATGCTGCCTTCACTAAAATGCAGCTTAGATTTGTTTCACGTAATTGTTTTAACAAGAAGCCTATTAACACAATAATGATTGTTTTAATGCTACAGTTTTACAGCGAGGACAACAAACTAAAAATAGCAGCAGTTCCACATGGCACTTAATTCCACAGTTTTTTAAGCTGCGGTTTATGCAATGCCTACAAAGTGCTCCCAGTTGAATATACAAATAAAATTCACAATAAAAGTCTACCTGACATCAGGTACATTGAGTGTAGGTGGCCTTAAAGCCTGTCTTTCAAAATGTATTCCCCTCTGCTCCACAAAAAAAAACAAAACAAAAAAACACAAAAACAACAACAACAACAAAAAACAAACTAAGTATCTATCAAAGCAAGGCCTCCTCGCTCCCACTTAAAGTTCGTTATGGATATTACTTCTTATTACAATGCTGTAACACTACAAAGCAGCACACCACTATAGTGGTTAACCCTGGGACGATGTAACATCTAACAGTGTAACTGAAAGGCTTATGGATTAACATCCAGGATCCTCTATAGACAAGATAGTAACTGAGTCCATTAACTCAACTGTTAATACAGCTAACGGCCATACCGTACAAGTAAAACCCAGAAGCAATTCCTGTAAAATTAGTGACACTGATAAAAAACAGGACAAGAAACCAGGAATTGAATGCTTCCTTCAATTCCTTAGGTTTGAGTCTTGCAGAGATGCTATAGCCATCCTCAGTAGTTCGTTTAGATTTCATAGTTAATATATAGTAAGACTAACTGAGCGGTTCATTTTCTTCCCAATGAGTCGAGATGGTCTATTTTGTGTCGTAGATCTTGTTGTCATTCTGTCAGTGAACAGTGCTCGCTCCTCGGCTGCGGCCTTTGCCATCTGTGCCTTCTTCAGCTCCCTGCAAGACATTGAGAGGGTCACACTTGTGCAACAGTATCAGCAAGACCTAGGTGTGTATTGCAGCAAGAGCATTTCAAATGAATTACAGCAGCTCAGAACTTAAGACTTGCCATCAATTTAGGTTATACTAAGACCATTATCATTCACATCCACCTGTTTACAACCTGAAGGACAGAAGTGGGATGTTCCTTACTTGTCTAGATGTTATTTCTTTTGAACAACAAGGGAAGGAAATGAGAAATTCACACAACTCAGTCAGATTCTGAAATCCAGCCTTTTATAAGCAGCTCAACACTTCAAATACCAGAATGCAGTAGGATGCTGTTCACTTTCTAGCACATGTCATATCATAAATCACTAAAGAGCTAATTACTGAGGTTGCCCAAATGAAGCATTCAGACACAACCAAACTTCTTTGAACATTTTAACAGACACACGCTTAGATGAACATAGATAAATGTAACTGGCAAAAGACAACTTGGGAAGCATCCTTTTCCTTTTGCATACCCACATCAAAAGCTTATCACCACCTAAATCTTTTCTGTCTAACATGAAAGTTTGAGCCCCAAACTGCAAGGCTGAGTCACTACAGGTAGCACAAGCCATTGTCCCCATGCAACCATTCTGTTTCAGAGAATTAGCAATACTCAGTTTGAGGACACAGATAAATAAAACTCAGGATAAAACTATGAAATAGTCTGACAAAAAGAGCAAAGTTATCTTTATCAATGATTTCCCAAAACACCCCTTTTCACCTTTCCTTAAATGCTGACATATGGCCAAGTGTAAGGATTCTCCCCATGTTCTTCTCCTGTCCCAAACTATCACTCAAAATTTTTTCTCTACCCTAAGAATTAGTATTTGTAATGTCACTTCACATCTGGACTCCAAAGCGAGATCAAATTTTATAAACCTGCTGCATATTTGTGTAGGTGTATGTAGTTTAAAGTTATATATTTTATTTTAATAAGCTACTCCTGTTCTTACTTGTAATCCAAAGTCTTACTCATTAACACCCGTGCCCCATCTAAACGTCCCAACTTTATCATTGTCAGTTCACTGCAAGAGAATGCAATCAATGCAGTCACCTTACCTAAAGAGTGAATGTCAGTCACAAATGCACACACTTGGTGTGCTCTCACCCACCGTACCATTACTAGAAAATTAAGTTTTACGATATTCCCTTCTTCCCTACAAGCCTAAAATATTGAATTCTCCCTTCCTCTGAAGATCACACAGTAGAAAAGCCAAGTGTCCTTAAAAGGATTCCTTTCACTGATGATAACTTACACACACAAGCGATACCTTAAATGGGTTAAATGCAGGAGTGCTAAAAAAACAAAATAGCCCCAAAATACCTATCTAAATTATTTTATGGAACACTATCCCCCACAACACTAAAAGGTACTACTGGGATAAACGTTCTTTTTAAACCATTGTTGAATTTACAGTTATTTTACAAGGATGCACCCTACTTGCTGCTAGGCCAGAAGTAGTCTTCACAAAATATGAGCTTTGTCAACTTCCCCTTTCCCATGACACAAAAACATGATGTCTTTATACAAGCAAGTTATCTCAACAAATTTGTCCTTAAATAACCTGCATAAACTGACAAATAATTCCTTCTGCAGTCAGTATAATTCATAAGAAGATTATACAGATAACCATCTAAAATGGCAAGTCTGGCTACATTCAGACTGTAGCGATGGCAAGATAAGCAGACAGCACTTGAGAGAACCCAAACACGCAGCCAATATCTTCCTTCAAAATGAGTCAGTCACAACGTAATCAGTATTACACATTCCCTTATGAAATCCTGCTCATTATGCATAATACATGCAAAATTAACTGCAATGAAAGATTCAGATGTTTGCTTCTGAACTTCCTAACTCTTTCTCTGAAACTTAAGCAGAAATCAGACTTTCCTAAAGGGAATCTCTTCTTCAAAGCTTTAATTCAGAGCTGAATTTGACCAAGGGATAGGACAAGATGACCTCACAATACAAATGATTCTCTGGTAACCTAATAACACTGTTGCATACAAGACAAATTAGTCCAAAACCATTCCTGATGTGACAATTCAATAAAGTTCAAACCATCTCATTTAAGTCATGTTTTACAAAATGTTTCTATGTCCAGATGACCTAGGAAAACACAGGCTCAAATAATACAGATCTAAGTTAGACTATACATGTCACAAAAGTATGTATTATGCTTGAAATATATTTTTTTTTAACTGTAACGTTTCGTACATCTGGAACACTAATAGCGTAGTTGAGATTCCCTTCGAGCGTTCAAGAAGTTCCTTCTACAGAGAAAGTTTCTTATAAAGTTACATGACCCACTTAGTGCTCTCAGGATGTACATGCATACAGATTTGCAGACTTCATGCAGAAACAAGGATGGTCTTGTTTTATAATTACTCTACTATCATGTGAAAACCCATTACAAATTACGTTACATTTAAGGACCCCAAGGAACTACTTACTTCTGCAAGAGTGAGTTCTTGAATTTTTCAGCATTCAGTTCTATCCGGAGCTGCTCTGCGCTCTTTTTTGCAGCAGAAAGAAGCACTGAATGCTTGACTAGTGCCACAGCCGAAGGCCTTTTCTCTGGGTCAGGATTAATCATAACCTTGGAAAAATGAAAATAAGGCATTCTAGTTAAGGTCAGTAATACAGTAAACTACACTAATTAGTGAGCCACTAGTATAAGAGTTCTTACTTTGAGTAAGTCTAGCAATTCTTGAGAAAGCACTTGTGGTAGTCTAGGTAGTTTTCCTTGTCGAATTTCATGCCATTGGTCTCCATTAGTTGGAAGTGGTTCAGCCCCAGCAGCACAGACAACAGTCAGAGCAAGAGCAAAAATATCTGCTTTTGGCAAATGAGTGTAATTCTTGAAAAATAAAGAAAAATAAATTTACTACATATACTGCCCAGCATAAGACAAAATCTAACAGACAACTGAACTATTCAGCACAGAACACACAATACTACATTCCTCTTTTAAGTGTCCAAGGGGATACCATTTAGGCAGTTTTTCCTCAAGCGAGGAGGCAGCAGACAAACTACTCCAAAGAAAAGATCATGTAGACATAACATCCCTATTTTCCACAAAAGTTACCTCTTGTAGGACTTCATTTGCAAGAAAACGGCTATCACCTTCCTCCACTTGTGGACTAGATACTCGAGTTACGTGACCAAGATCACCTGCAAAAAGAAAAGTAAGGGGTTTTTTTTGTCTTTTTCAGAAGACAAATAGATAATGCAATTCTTCTGAGCACAAGTGTGCTGCTTCTCACCTATTTTAAATATGACTCTATCAGATGACCAGTCATCATCATCACCTTCTTCTAAAGTTGTAGTTGGGATTGATGTCCTAGATATGAAAATATTACCTGAAAAAAGAGCAGAATTGTTAAAAAAATCCAGCCTCTGTCCAATTTCTCCTTCATCTAGTTTCACTACAGTTTGGTTTAGCCACACAGAAGTTTTAGTTGTGTACATACCCAGTTCCCAGAGTGAGAAACTGTAACTTACTTGCTCTGGCCCCTCTGCTGGGATGGGAGCCAAGTGTTATGCAAATAGAGTCAATTACATAAAAAGGACCCAAGATAAACTCAACAGTTTAAGTTTGCTAGCCAATTTTATAACTGACATCTTTGTACTGCTATTTAGAACTTCAGTGAAGAATTTACAGTTAGTAAGGTGTGGCTAACTGCTTATTTTTCTACCGCAGATTAAATTAACTGAGGACGTTGTCAATACAGAGTAAAGCAGTTTACAAACTTACTAGGTTTGATATCCATGTGTACCAGTGACATTGAATGAATGTACTTTAAGCCTCGAGCCACCTGAAGTAAGAGGTCCTTCAGTTCTGGTTCAGTAAAATAACGCATATTCCTGTAATTTTCACTTATGGCATCTGCTAAACTGCCACCTAAAACAACATTAAAGAAAACCAGTTTGTCAACCAAACAGTTGACAAAGTAATAACAACTTGCTTCCAAAAGTACAACTGGCTTCCAAAATTAAGAGAGAATAGATCCCCAAGAACTTGAGTGTGGTATCCCCTCTTTATAGCCATGGAATATAACAAAGTTATTTTTCTCCTGTAGTTGCCACGCAAACTAACAGGATACCAACACAATGGAAAAGACCACTCTCCCTTTTCCAAATCTCTGGTAGGGTACCAGCTACAGCAAAAAGTGTCAGAAATCATGTCCACCTCCCTTTTTAAAGGCAACTTTATTATAGCACTTCCAGCTTGTACTACTGTACAGAGAACAAACAGGTTTGCTGCTCACAAATGCATCACTGTACTTAGAATATTCTTGAAGACTTAAGAATTTGTCTGCAATTTTGTACAGCTTTTGCTTCGTACATTTAATCTGATTTTTGCAACTGAAAAGATCATCAGATATTTGAGAGGATGGTATGAGCTATGTATACGGCAACCAATTCCTAACTAGTCCTAGGGGTTTGTGGAGATAGCTGCATATCTTCAAAAATTAGATTTTTAGAAACTAAGTTCAGAACAAGCTCTAAATTTTACTTACCATTGCAATATTCATTCTGTATAAGCATATGATCATCTTCTGCCCATGCAGAGTAATATCGCACTACGTGAGAATGCTGTCCCAGAACTGCATGTGCATAAACCTCTCTTAAAGCGTTTTGCCTGTAAAGAGCCACAAAAAAAAAAAAACAACATGAAAGAATATTAAGAGGTGAAATCAGTAAAACTTCAGGCTTGACAGAAACATATATTATACTATCACACCCCTCTGCCAGCTCAGGTTTCTAATTAAAATCTTCATATTCAGTTCTACAACATCTTAAGGTAGATTTGTAGTTATACCCCAGCAGCTAAAATATTTTTTACATTGCATTAAAAGACTAAGTATAAGGAACGTTCAAAAAAAAAAAAAAGAAAAAAAAAGGGGGGTTTTGTTGCAGATAATTCTTGAGGAAACTGCCACTTCCATAACACATGAGAAGTCAGCATACTGAGTTCAGTCATATTCCTGGTTTATGATCATTAGTTTCTTCCTAAAACTTCAGCAACACTTCTCAAAGCCTGCTGCTGGTTGGAGAGTATGCAAGTTCAGTATACAATTTTGAACAACTCAAACTTGTGAAGTTTTATATTATAACTATTAAAACAGTGGAGAAAAAAGGCATAAATAGCTGCCTCATTCACAACTGCGAAAAAATACCCCAAAAATGACTGACCCTGCATGTCACTTAAATTGACAAGGACGAGGGCCTAGTTGGGAATACCGCTTTCCTTTCATATCTCAAAGGATCATCATTGCACAGCTTATTCATATTGTCCCTCCTGCCATTAATGCAACTATTATTCCTACTTTCCAGATGACAACAATCTGTTTCCACACAGAATATTGGGATAAACAACTGCCGGGAGAAAGGTCAAGTAGCCTTTCCTCTCTAGTATTGCACAGTATTCAATAAAAGAAAAAAGTGAAGTGACTTCAAAATTGTATCTGCTTCATATTTAATTCACGTATATCAATACTTTTCTCTTAAATGCCTTCTCTAGACATTGATACAAAAAGACATGTGAAGAAAAAGCACTAAGAGGTGACTTTTAACCTCTTGGTGAATACTTACTCATCCACTGAGCCCGCTAAAGGTTTCTTGGATCGCTTTATTGCGTAAATGCAGCCATCGAGCCTCTTCACACATTTGAAAACAGAACCAAATTCACCAGATCCAATCTTCTCCAACTCATGAAATTCAGTTGCATATCGTGACTTCATATTACTTTCTGTTATTGTTATCCTCTGCAAAGATTAGGAAAGAAAATTCTTAGATCTGCAGATACACATACACATACCTGAGATCAAACTCAGTATCAAGTTCTAAAGATTAATTACCTTTGCAGGTCTAATAGTTTCATCTTCAGGTTCCCCATCACTTGCTTCCATGTCTTCTCCACAAGAGCTGAAATTCACACCAGTTACTTTTGCAGAATATGGCTTAAGGAAACTTAAAATTGAAGTCTAGCAGCTGTTGGTTTTTCTGAGATCTGATTCTCCCATTCCATCTAAGTTTAGTTTAACCAACTGAACGTTATATTTGTAAGCACAAACTCATAAAAGCACCATACTAATATCTTTGTCATTTCTTTCTTCGTGTTTCACACGAGTATTTAATGTGTTTTTCCCTCCTCAAAAAAACTGTGTTCATAGCTCATACAGTCGAGTAAAAAAAAAAAAAAGACAGTAGGACACAGCCTAGTCTTTTCCCCCTGTATACCGATCAAAAGACCTAGTGCTAAACTGTCATTTCATAATACTATGCATCTCAAAGCAGATACTTTAATACCTATATTATGCACTACAAATACATTTGCAAGGAAAAATACTTTCAAAGAATCAATTTGTAACAAAACTTTTGCAGCAAAAAGTACTTCTAAAGATAAGCTTAACAAAGAAAGACACAAGTAACTCACTCATTCTGGTGCGTTCTCTTCCTCCTACGACACTTTCCTTCAGAGCTGTGAAGGAACATGGAATCGGGAGTGAAAGGATTGATGTTCACGTGAGGTGTTTGTCTAAAATCTTCCTCTTGCTTCTCTGATTTCCCAACATTCATAAACAGAGAGCCTCCTCGAAGTTTGACTGAACTGGAGCCTAATCCTTGTGCTTTAGAAAGCAAACTCTACATTATATAAAACAGAAAATAAAAAGAAAAGAAAAAAAAAGGAAAAAAGCCATTTATAGCCTCAACATTGATTTAGACAAAGTCAGGTCATATTCGAAAGCCATCATTACAATACTGTCTAATCACAGTCACCAAGAGTTGTTTAAATAGCTGTACTTCCATCAAAAAGAATTCTAAAGAAACTATTAGGCTTTATACTCCACACAAAATGTTTTAAAGGAAACACTGAATATTAAAAGGACTTTTAAGAGACAGGAAAGATTATGAGAGCAGTGATTTTTCTCTCTTTAATCGTGTCACCACCTAAACTTCTTGGACAATTCCTTGTCCCTGAAACGAACACAGATGAAACTTGTGGACCATTCTGTGTTCTTATCACCATGATTTTCACATATAAGAAGGTTAGATCAGATGCAGGAAACGATCTTTGGTGACTACAAATCTAGGTGGCAAGCTAAAAAAAGGTAAGTAAATAAAAGATTTAACACTGAAGCACAGGTGCCTCTTTGTGAGCCTACAAAGTGTTGCTCAAGAATTGACAGCACTGTTGCACTGTCAGTTCAGTATCCAAAACTGATCTTTGGGGTGGCAGTTTGTCAGACCAGGCATTTTCCAGGCACATGATGAAACGTCTCCCAGTTTGGTAGGGAAGTTTACAACTGAGTCTCCAACATGTGGTGAGGACGCCAGCCACTGACATACTGGATCGTAAACCAGGAGTATTGCCCTATCCTAGCAACACCATACAAAATGAAGACCTGACATACCTAAAACCTAAACCACCAAAGGGAGGAAGACTGATATGTGGGAACCTCAACTGCATTCCCCAAATCTGGACTAGATGAAGACCTTTAAGTCGAGGTGTGTCCCAACAAACATTTCAGTACTTCCACCGGATACCTTAACTGATTGTTCCAGATTTCAAGGATAACCTCTTTAACGTAACCCATGTGGAATTTAGGCACCTAATTTAAGATTATAACTGAACCACAGTCTTAAAAGCTCAGGTTCAGTGTCACGATCCACAAGACTGTTGCATTTCTGAAGTGCCTGCTCCTGACTAGCACAAAATCGCCACCAATTTTACCATCTCCAAACATATACTACTGATTTCTACCAGTGAAACCTCATTTGAGGCAGAAGCTGTAGAAAACCAATTAACAAGGTTGCCTCCTTCACACTTTAAACCAGTTGTTTTCAATCTATAGTCTATAGACCACTGGGAGATTATCCTTGGGGATTATCCCTGGATTACTCCTAAAGGGCCATATGAAAAGCAACAAAAAAAGCAAGCCCATTATCACTAGATTTAAATTCACTATATGGCATTTTACATGAGGCTTGAGTTCAAAAGTTGAAATGCTTTCCAGAAGACTGTTACTGTCAGACTTAAGGACTGCCTACCCCTTAAAGCTTTCAAATCTGATCAGTTTAACAGCATCAGCCTTTAACATCCGACACGGAGGTCAGTGCAGACTTGCGAGTTGTCCCCACTTGCGCTGGGACAACAGTGGTCTCACCCGCACGAGACAGACCTTTCCTCCACCTCAAGATTCGACTCGCTGGGTATAAAGGTACAAATGCTCACACCACACTGTAATATTTTATTTCAGTATTCTACTTTTACTTTTTAATTACTTTCCACAAAATATGAAAAAAGCAGGATACTCGTGTATTTATTTATAAATATAATACTTCTCGTAGACATATTTTCAGATGTATCTTTGAGGGGATCGTTCCACGCCCGCAGCCACCGCAGGGAACCAAACACGCCATGGGAGGGCGTACGGTGCCCCTCCGGCCCCCCCGGCCGGGGCCGCGCTGAGGGAGCTCCGCCGGGAGGCGCCGCCCCCCCCGTCCTTTAACGCCGCGCCCGGCCCACCGGCGCGCGAGCGGCCGGCCGCGCGGCGGGGTACATAACCGTAACGGCCGGGCTGTGGGCAGGCCCCCAGCGCGGACGCCCATCTGCCGTTACGGGCGGGGGGCGGCCCCGGCGCC
>VXBW01004351.1:2055881-2102394 GCA_013400375.1 Thinocorus orbignyianus
CCGCGGGGGGCGGCCCGCCCCGCGCAGGGGTGCGAGCTGCCGAGAGCGGCGAGTCTGCCTCCTGGAAGGCCGAGTCCCCGCCGGTGCTGTTGCCACTGCTGCCGCCTTCCTCCTCTTCTTCGTCCTCCTCCTCCTCGCAGTCGCTGTGGCCGCTCAGGAACAGTCTACCGGTGAGGCGCGGGCCGGGCGCCATCTTGGGCCGGTCCCGCCCGGGCAGCGCTCGTCCTGGCGCTCTCCCCGTCTCAGCGACACGGCCTGCCGCGCCTGGTTGGCTACGAGAGGAGCGGGCAAAAAGCCTCCTTGTGGGGTGCCCCAAAACAATAACAACCCGGGCCGGGCCGCTTAAAGGCTGCCGTTTTTTCACAAAACAAAAAGAAGTCACGCGTTTCGAACAGCTCCCTTGGTGTGACTGAAAGCGCAGTCAGGAACGCAGCAGCCTCCCGTCCCGCACCCGTGCTACTCGCTCCCACAGGACACGGCACTTGATCACAGCAGATGCCACAACTAGAAGAGATTTAGATTAGATACTGAAAGAAATTCTTTGCTGTGAGGGTGGTGAGGCACTGGAACAGCTCGCCCAGAGAAGCTGTGCATGCCCCATCCCTGAGAGTGTTCAAGGCCAGGCTGGATGGGGCTTTGAGCAGCCTGCTCTGGTGGGAGGTGTCCCTGCCCATGGCAGGGGGGTTGGAACTGGATGAGCTTTAAGGTCCCTTCCAACTGTAACCATTCTATGACTCTGTGACTTTCCCTCTCAGCTTCATTTTCCATCTTCATTTACCACCTTGATTAAATGTAACCCAACAAATAAACCTGCCAATGCCTCTCCTGTACCCAGTCACCTTAAAATGAGCCCCTTGGGTAAAAAAGGTCCTGGAAAAACCTCAGTTTTTTCCAGCCACAGGAGCTCTGAACAACGTGGAGCAAGCCAGGTGCTGAGTTCCCTCACTTCCCTGGCTCTCTGGACAGTCACACGTCCCTGGGATGTGCAGGCAGTGCCGGGGCTTCTCCTCCCCAGAGCTGTGGGCACCTGGGATGCTGGGACCCTGTGGCACAGCCTCCCTCCTGCCAGTCCACAGCCCGGCCAGCCACCTCCCCAAAGCCTGGCCTGGAGGACAAAAACCTCACCTGCTGCAAATAGCTCGCCTCTACAGAGAGACCTGGCCATGGGTCTGAAAGCTTCAAAGAAAACGAACCAAAACAGCAGAGGCCCAGTCAGTAGAACACAGAAGTTTATACTTAACTGTATTTCCAGTGTTTGCCAGTCTCCTGCTGCTGGGCCATGATGTCCCTGGGCAGAAGCCTCAGAAGCAACTTTAGACATGGTTCCAGCTCCTGAGGCCACAGATGTTCCTGATGCTGATGGAAGGGCTGTGGTCAACAGCAAGGCTTGGTGGCCCTTTGCTGCTGCCTGCTGAAACAGACATTTCCCCAGCTGATGATTACTTTTAGATAGATTTTCTATTGAAGCCCAAATCCAAAAATACGGGGATACTTTTTTTCTCTCCTCTTCACAAAACTGTTGTTCACATGCTTTTGGGATGTAAGAAACACTACAGGGATGCTAGCATTCCATACTCTGCTTTTGCCAGCAATTCCTCCCTTTTTCATCTCTTCTGCCTGAGAACACCCATGTCTTTGCAGAGAGCTGCCATGCAGGGCAGCACAACTATCCCCAGAGGCTCTCATCGTACCCTGTAGGGACTGGACCAGGTGACGGCTTGTGCCACCAGCACAGTACCAACAAATTTGATGAATTTAGCTCAGCAGACCAGCTGTCAATATAATTCTGTACTCACACACACTCCCTGTGCCTGCACAGTGAAATGGTTCTGCTCGAGACATTGGTCACCTCCCTTTTCTTTCGTAAGGCCTACATAGAAACATATCCACTTAAGCATCACATCCCTGTTTATTTCTCACACTTTCAATGAACTGAAAGTTCAAGACTGTTTTTGTTTTCAGGACAAGCAGTGGCAAGCCACAAGAACCCACCTTTTGAGATTATGGTAACCTCCTGAAAACTAGTTTCAGAGAACTGAAAGTAGCCAACGTAACCTATGAAAATGGGATTGGGAAGTATTTAGAGATAAGACTACATCAAGCCAAGTGCTGCAGACACGTGCTGCAATGATTTACAAACACAATAATATCCCATTAAAAATACTAATTTCAAAAACTAAAATGCACTGTATAGCAAATACTAACTGAAATGCTTGAGTTTTAGAACAGATGATATAAGAGAAGGCTATTAAAAAAATACCACCTCCATCTCTTTCCCAATTAATAGTCCACAGAAGGAGATGCAAAGCAATTCCCAATAAGAGACCCAAAACATCCTAGCTACTACCTGTGGCTTGCTTCATTCATATATGAAGTTTCCATTTCTTTAGAAATTAAAGAATTCAAACTTTCAGTAAATCCCTCCCCCTGAAATATCAAAGCTGCAGTTTCCTTCCCAAACTCAACCTAAATATAACTGCTGCTGCCTTGCTTTCTGCAGTCTACACTCCAAAATTCAGAAGGGCTATTGGATAGAGTTTCAACTAATGAACTGCTAATCACTGGGACAGTTTAAGTGGGACAAAATCAAATGGAACAATTCAGAATTTGTACAGAGAAGAAAGTATTTTTGAAGAGAAGACAAAGATAGGAGAGGAAAGGAAAAAAAGTAATAGAGAAGGAAATAAACAGCAGTAACACCATTGTTTTAAAAGAAAATTTCGAAACTGAGAGCAAGTAAGATAGGGAAGTACTGAATAAATATGTAACTATAAGAAAATGCAGTTTCTATATAAGGATCACATCCATAGGTTCTACATATGTGCTGTTGTGAATTTGCATCAGTAGTTCTTCTGCTGTAGTTTGACAGGACCATAAACAGTTGTGTTGAAGAGAAGATGATTTCCCCCCAGACTGAGTGTGGCAACTCTGCAACCCTGCCCACCACAACAACCACTCAAGAGAATCTGGAAGCCTATAAACAGCCTAAAAAGCACTGGAGAGTCAATTCTCGTAGTCAGAAAGCACTTCAGCAGTGAGCATCATCACAGGAGGAAAAGAGGTGAGTGGGGAAGAGCTCTGCAGGCTTCTGCTGCACCATACTTTACAAGCCAAATTAATTTAAAATTCTCAGAAGCTGATTAAATTGCATCTTCAAGCCCCTCTAGATCTTGCAAACTAAGGCCCTCATCCTCCAAATAGATGTAACAGCATGTAACCTGATGTCCAGATAGCACCTGACTGATACTCCTACAAATTTGAGAGGTTTAAGTGTTCTTGGGGCAAGTTCGCAAAATTGGCTTGTGTTTTGGTTTTTTTTTATACTTGCTTTTAAATTAAAAAATAAATGTATCAGTCTGGTGCACTGAAGATTTTGCTACCAGAAATACTTATCTGCGGCAGCACACGCTCACTCATAAACAGCTGCTTTTAACTAAGAGTTTTCATGCTCAAGGGAAACCATTGTTCCCTCTTTGGTGGGTTGCAGGGGAAACCCAAATAATGATGAATGGGAAAGAAATGGAACAATGACCAATTTGTCTGTCAGAGGAAACTACCACAGAAGCAGGTACACTGCCATCTTGTCAGGCTTTCCTGCACTTACAAGTTTCATCTTCAGACCCCCCAAAACCAAACTGGAAGAATTTTGCCAAAAAATAAATAAAACCCATCCTACATCAGCCAGCGCAGTCAGGAAACTATGAGTTCATCTTATTATATGAAGAGTAAATGGAATGAAAAAGCAGAAGAGAAGGAAGGGCAAGTTGCTTATATGAAGAACAGAGTCACTATACCCACCTGCATCAAGGCTGTTGCTGAAGAACCAAGAGCAGGGGCAGATCTCTGCTATTCCCAGCTTTTTTCTGGAATTCCAGTAGGTACCTGAGGACAAACGTGCTTGGCATTCCAGTGTTCACTCAAGACTTGGCATATACAGGGCTAGTGGGTCTCAGTGGTAGTGTGCCAACCAGGAGATGTTGTCTCCAGGCCACTGACAGCTTGAAGGTGAACAGGTTAAAGATTATTTCATCTGGGGTTGTGCTGCTAACAGCTGCTGTTAGCTGGCAGCGTCTTTTTCTTCATTCCAAGGTCCAGAGTTGAATGGGTTCTCCATCAAAGTTGGACTTTGGGTCCAAAGATGTGTCTGTATTTGGTGCTCCCAGTCCTTTTACTCTTTTTAACCTACAGCCTGCATTGCAGATAAAGCATTTATCAAGGATGCATTCACCCAGGAGATGTAAATAGTAAGAGCAAGAGAACAACATGGAGAATAGAATGGGGAATTTGGCAGCATGGAGGATGCCTCCCAAAGTGAAGAGCACCTTCTGGGCCCAAAATCTGGGAATTTAAGGGAAGATCTGAGGATACTCAGAAAGAAATTATAATGTACAAAGTAGATTAGAAAAACACAAGTTTTGCCAAGCAGACACATACAACTAAATACTTCTCTGTGACTATGAGAACACACTTCTAACAGTTCTCAGTGACTCCCTTTTTTTGCCTGTATCCCTGCTTCTTAACACTTGAAATCTCTGCTTAAAAAGAAAATGGCAAAAAAGTTGTATTCAGATGAGAAATTTCCTCCAAAACATCCTAAAAGTTGAAGTGACAGAATGATTGCCATGACTGAAGACAGGTATGAGAATATCCCATTTCTGTGCTGAAGTGAAATTATTAGAAGTCAAGATTTTGTATCCACAATTAAAAACTTCAAAATGTCAAATGCACAGAAACTAAACAGTCACTACTAGTTTACCAGCATCACTGACCTTTTCCCTTTTTCTCCATCATGGAACATGCAAAACCGTAAGAGAGGTACTCAGACTTTTTTTTAATTTTTAATTTTTTTAAATTTACAACTATTCATTTAAGTACCACATTTTAGAGATGTAGATAAAAAGACAAAAGCCTGCACAGAGTTTCAAGAAGTGCAGCTACCTTCTTCCCACTAACACTGTCCTCAGGAACCTACACATATTAAAAAAAAAAAAATATCTGTCTCTTACAGTCTTGAATATATCTGTTCAGAAACAAAAGTCACCTAATTCTGTCTGTCCCAGGAACTTTTGTGCATTTTAATTTTTCAGTCATTACAGCTTGTACTGAAATTAATTAGCTCTACACAAAGCAATATGCCCCCTGGAGATGTAGCTTTGGAACACTGATTTCTCCAGGAGCTTTCTACAGCCATGTGGTAGTTCCTGTTATGGCAGCAGACCCGCCAGACATGAGGAGGTCAGCCTCTGTTCCCTGCCTTGCCTCAGTAACATAGCTGCTCAGAAGCCCCTCAGGCAAATACTACAGTATCAAGCAGTAACATCATGGAGAGTCTAAAACTCCCCGGAAAAATAAGTGGGAGCAGGGAGTCAACCTAAAGGCTGGTGAGGGATTTAAAACCCCAGCACTCTGACTTTTGTTTAACAGTGACATAAGACATTCTGTGCAATCACTTGTAGCTTGAAAGTGTAAATGTTTTGGCATTGCTTTGAGCAAAATGCTTCAAATAATCTAGACAGAACAAAAATAGTCCAAGTAAAATCTCTTACTGTTTCAGAACCCAAGATGGATGGGATTTAAGGGGGTCACATTTTCATTAGAGGTAAATACACAGACTGCATAGCGCAAAACACTTACTTGATAGAATCTTGTATGTTTATTGGGATAATTAAGTCTGCTCTGAATATAACCCTCAGTTGAAAAAGTCTGGTTATCACATTCCTGATAGGGCTGGGTGTCAACCGCTAACTGCTAATGGTGATGGTCTAATTAGATTGATAGATTTTCCTGTGGCCAAGTGAACTTTGCTAACAGAATGAAACATGGCATCAAAGGAATGTCAAACTGCTGGCAACACCTGAGCTACGTATTAAAATACATGTAATGCAACAAGGAAAAACACTCGGTTTAATGACTTATTTGGAACGTACTTTATGACACAAGAACTGAGAGTGGTTCTTGATTTTTTGGTCTCTTGGCCACAGGGGCCCAAGCTTTGGAAGTTTTCATCAATGGAGAAAAAAAGGCCAAACTTTTGGGGGATCAAATATATGCTGCTTTGGGGGGGGGGGGGAAGGACCTTATTATCAAAAAACACCTGGAGTTTGAATTTATGTATCTGTAAAGCCAGGGCATGAGTTATTTTCTATCTTTTTCAAGACAAAACTGATGCAAGCTGAAGAAATGTATTTTTAAAGTTCCAAACAACTGTAAAGTTGTTTGGATTTCCAGTCTCTTACCATCCTACTACTGAAGAAAAACAGTTGCTTCCCACCTCACTGTTAGTGAAATACCATCTGTACTATATTTGAAAATTACACCAAAAATTTTACAGAACACTTACTTGTTTTCATTTAATGACAAACTAAGAGTGACTGGAATAGCTTTGTTATAGGGCACTTCTGCATCTTGGTAAGTAGAAGCTATGGTCGACCTAATGTGTGCAATCTTACTAAACCTCAGCAGCTGGACTGCCGAAATTGCCAGATTCAGAAACGCTCTTGTTCACATCCTTGCTCCACACCTTTTCCCGGTGGCTGAAGTCCCTGGGGAAGTGTCCCTGCCTGTGCTCTAAGAAGTACACAGCATGCAGAGTGATTTTTTCTGTATTTTAGTACAGCATGATCAGCACAGAAACCAAAACATTCAAACAAATTACTCTCGGCAGCATTTGAGGGGTTATGAGAGTTAGGAACTAGACTAAAGTTTAGGAAGAGCTGCCTTCCAAGCTCAGATATTTTGTTTACCTGGGTTATCAGCTCTGTCCTTCTCTCCTGTGCTAAGCAGACACCACATGCCTTTTCTCCCACACTGTGCCTGAATTATCTCTGGTATTGGTCAGCTGATCGTTTGCTGAGATTAATTATACCATCGGGGATTATGGCTGTTTACAACTTTGTTGTCAGGCTTCAGGATTTACTTTTATAAAAACACACTCTCTCAGCGTCAGCCTATTCATGTGTGCTTTGGCATTAGGTCTTTACGGTAAAAACTGTCCTATTGTTATGCGCAGTGTGTCTGGCACAATAGGTCATCAGCCTGGAGCACCGAAAAGAATTGTGCCTCTCACTATCAGGAACTGAACTACAGTAAAGGAAAGCAAAGCCCATAACAATGGAAAAAACTAGAAACATTTAAAAGGGAGAAGTTGACTGCAAAGTCTAAAGAGGTTTTGGTTTTATTCCTTTAAGGGAGGAGTTGGAATTCATATCTGAAAGAAAAATTGTGAATGGGGATGTGGGAAATGTGGTAAGCAAATTTCTAACAGGAGGTGTATCTTGATTTGCTTTACTTTATAGGATTCCTCTTTACAAATTATTTCCTTCCAGTGTGCCAGAGCACTCCTTTTGAGACAGAACTTTCAAAAGAGGAGTAAAAACTGTGGGGAAAGGGTAGAGATTTCTCCTGCTAAGCACCCAGTCCTTTTTGTCATATTCTTCGTTTCCTCCTCCTGAAATTTTTTTCACCAGTACGCCTATCTAACCTGATATTCCATCCTGTCTAATGGTCACTTCAAGTTCTTCCAACACCAACATGCAGCATCAACTTACCAAGACAGTTCCTTCCACTCTGGTCTGAGTGGAAGCAGGGCAGAAAAATCACATGGGTCTCTCCACTTTGAAAACAAGCATATGATGAATACAGGCCTCACGGCTACAACACAAACAATCACCTCAGCTTCTCTAATCACTCTGGCTTATTTATTCCGTAAGCATGTTTTCCTTTCCAGGGGTAGCTAGCACAACACAGAAGCACAACCTTTGACTTGGGAGTTTCGCAAGAATAACTGGTAAAATACCTGTAAGAGAAATAATTTTAAAAATACTGCAGCTTTTCCTGACCGAGCTAATCCTGAATACGTAGCAGCAAACCAACTAGTATGACAGAGGGAAGTATACTCACGTTCGGATAGTGGTCAGGAAATGTCCTGGGAAACAAGCAGTAAGAACTGAAGTTATTTCTCGGCTAAGTCAAAGCCATCATTCCTGTCATGGTTTCCAGAAACTATTAGCAATGAAATTTAAGAAAAAAAACCTTGAACGTTCATGTCAAATGATACATCTTTAATTCCTAAAAGGTGATAAGTACTAAGAAACTGATCTAGTTGACAGGCAATTCATCGTCCTTGCATAGTACATTTATCTCCACAGGATATCAAGAATTACTTACAACACTTCAGGAAAACTGGCACCTAAGTGAGCAAGCAGCCTTAGTACAGAAGTTACAGACAACCTCAATGTTTCCAGGTTTTACTTTGTAATGGATCCAGAGAACAGTCTTTGCTTTGTCAACATCTATCCCATAGCACCAGATTCTTTCACTGCACTTTGCAACTGGCCATCTGTATGAAAAATGTAAAAGGCTGCAACCCACACTGATACAGTAATTCATAATAAATCAGCTTTGTTCTATTCAAACTTGGCCTTTTTGAGGTCAAATACCTCAAGGTACGTAGTTACGGACTTTTTACTTTTTTTTAAAATGTAAAATGTGTACCTCACAATACTTATAAAATGATTACTTGATTAACACTTCATCCAGAAGATGTTTAATCCTTCCCTTGAGAAGCTAAAAGGTGAGGCTTCAGTTTCAGAAGTGCTCTTGACACTCTAGAATAAGCACTGAATTTTACATGAAGCCAAAAAAATTTAACTTGCTTAACAAGCTTACTAACAAGACAAGAGTAAAGACACCTTTTCATATAAAAAAGTTTAAAGTTACATTTTGCTGTATGTATTATATCTACAACGGATTTTTTTCCTTTATAGAATGACAGGTGGAGAGGAGCATTGTACTTACATCATTAATTAATCCCTTTTTTCTAGCAACTTGTGTCCTGATTTTCAAAAGCACTGATTATCAGCATATCCTATGTACTGAATGGTAGCAGCAGGCACTCAGAACTGTTGAAAACAGACTATTAGTACTTGTACTTATGCTGCAAACACACCATTTGAAAATATTCCTCTTGAAAACAGGCAGTTTTCTTTTTAGTCAGATGACTAATTACTATTTTAATAATTCTTGTAGTGTTTTAGAATGTTTAAAATAACTATTAACACTAATTACTTAATACACTATAGTGGATTGTGATCAAAATTAATATGTCAAAAATTAAGTTTACGATAAATAAACTTTGGGAAAAATTTATACAAGGCTGTAAATAAATAATTTGAACTTCAGTCTCATTAAAAAGTAAAACAGTACGTCACACAACAACATCATCCTATCTAGACAGTACAAGCTTGCTATATTTTATTGCATAATAACTTGAGAGTAACATCTTAAGTAAAATATATAAAGAAACAAAATCATTAGATTTACTTCCTTTAATATTGAACAACCAAAGTTTCTCCTTTGTACATAATCCAATTTAAAGATAATATAATTAGCACTTCCAGCATTAACAGTCTGTATTTACAATGAATGAGATGGGGTAGGTAATCTAAAGAGTATTCAAATCTGTAATAAACAAATCAAAATACGAAGATTTACAGTAGGCTCAAAATCCAAGACTCTTCCATTTATGGAATGCAATTTAAAAGGCTTTGCCATCTTTATTATGTGTCTGGGTTCCTGAAATGATGATTTTTTAATAGTATTTTAAACATTTGAAATCTTCAGTAATGCCTTCATGATTTGTATATGACATTAAAAATTAAATCCAATACTTCTATTTAATTTTTTCACTTGCTTGTAGACCAGTCTGAAATTTGATGAAAGGATGACAAGGAAATTTACTATATAATCCTAATTCCGTATTCCTGAATATACAACGGTTGGAAGTAGATGATGTCAGTTCATTCCAATGGTTATGTACACAAAACTTACAAAACGTTCTTCGCTCTTGCATAAAATGTGTACACAGTATCAATGAGCGGGGAACTTCAAAGTTTTTATGGGTTGCTGCTGGCACGGACCTTTGTTGATTGAAAATAAAATACCTTTCACTCTATTGTTCTGGTAGCAGTTTTAGAAGTTAATCATCAATCCCCGGTGTTTCACCCTGTTGTATTCTGGAGGCTATTCTAATGGCTTCTTCCAGAGACTGTTGTTCTCCAAGCTGAAATAAATCCATTTAAACATAAATAATTCAAAATGTTACATATGAATATAAATTTGTTTTAAAAAATAAACAAATTAAATCTGAAACGAAAGATAGAGACATGGATGAATACTTCAGCGCAAGTGTGATCAGTATTGTCACACTTCTAGGTAATATACAATAGCAGCTATCTAAATCAGCATGACAATTAAGATAACTTCTGATAGCAGATTAAACTGCATTTCTACTTATCTACCAAATAAATTTTCTTCAAAGAATGCATGGTAAACATACGATATTTCAACTTGGCAAACATAACAAAGCTAAGATAAGGCTTTCAAAAGTAATGGCGGCTCTTGAATTACATTTTAACACTGGCAAAGCAAACAAACATCTGCATCTTTCTTAACTGTCTTGCAGAAAGTCAGGTCTTTGGAAAACCATATAGCCTTAACACATATTAAAAAATTTACAAATTTACACTCATTGGAGAATCCTGAGTGTACAAAAAAAGCAGTCATGATGACATTGTTCGATTCTCCAGCAGATTGGAGAGAAAATTATTTTGTAGTTTTGCAATTACAAGGCCATCAGTGTATCTGGCACTGTCAGAAGCAACATCAACAGACCCTTAATAAAGACACCTGGACACAATTTTTGGAAGGAATCCAGAGTTTTATAATATGTGCACCATGCACACACATCCAGTGATGGAACACTAAAGACAACTGCAACCTAATAAAAACATAAAGTTGGCCATTGCTATTGGCTCGGGAAAAAGAGATGAGAGTGTGAAAAGTAAAACCAGATTGTTTGGCAGATGGACAGACCGAATGGGACAGTCGCTTGTAACTCGTTCTTACAGTGATGGGGTATCACATTCTGGAGCCACTCAAATTAAGAAGAGTTCTGTTACCACCTCCTTAGGACTTCAATCTAGCTATCAGGTTACTGCCTTTATTAGCATTTAGAAACCAAATGGATTCATTTCTTAGTATGAAAGTACAAAAGAGAAACAATCAAGAGCTCAGGAATAATCAATAATATTTTAATTTTGAATTCTCTTTCTTCTGCTGGTAACACATGCAGGCGTGTGCAGAGAGTGCCTGCATTTTCCTTTCACTGAAATGAGGCACTGCTGAGGGTGCAAGTTACTTTTTTTTTTCTTCCTTCCCTTCCTCTCATGCAAGCAATTGCCTCCTGATATGCTTTCTCTCACATGCAGTTTGGACTACTGCCAATTTAGCTCAAAAGACAGGAGTTCAGAATTGAGAGCTTCTTGACTTTCCTTGCTTTTCAATCAGCATCTGACTTGCTATTTTCCACGTAACAAAGGGGAAAACAGCAATCTCTCATTTCCACTTGAAGAATTAACACAATTCCTTTCAATCTGAACTCTTTAGAGAGTAGCATGCATACATACACTTAGACTGCACCCTTAATCCTCAGATTTAAATGCTCAAAGGTTTTTATGTTGTGTTGCAGCAAATACGAGCAGTTTGAAGTAACCAGACTTAAGTTGCTGTTACTTTCACATGCAAAGTATATTTTACCCCGGAAAGGAAATTTGTGAGTGCATTTTCTGCATTTCTTTTTTCTATTTGAAGTGATTTCCAAGAACACATTTCAACTTATGCTACTTAATACGGATTTGTTTAGGAGATCTTTTGAGCATTTCCTCTCTGCATAGCCACATTGATGTTCTTTTGTATTAGTCTCTGTCAGAGCTAAGGCCCATCATGCAAACCACACTCAAGACAGTTGCATATACTCAACTGCCATTGAAATTTATAGGGTGTATCACATCCATGAAAATTACCCTCCTCCTAATTGCATACTGTTTCAGGATATATGGTTCCTGTGATTTTTCATGTTCTCTAGAGTAAAATGCATGTCTCTGGTGATACCCAGACAACAACAGGATCAAACTTCCAAAGCACTGAGTCCCAGTTCTGCACTAACTCTGAATATAAAAGTAGCTTCATTAGATTTCCACTGGAATTCTTATTTATGCACATAGTTAAGCATAGAATCAAGAGAGCTATGAGGTGGACCAAAAAAGTATTAGGTACTTTGCAGGACTGATACTACTTGGCAGCCCAAATTTTAGACTAAATCATTGCAGTGGCAATTCTCCTAAGCTCCTTCAGTCTTTTATTTGACCCTAAAGGCAATGTCATCTAAAGACACGGATTTTTAAAATACTTTTAAAATTTTAAAATACGTTTGTTTGTTTTTTTTAATTTCCCAAAGCTTCTGTTAACCTACCATCACATGTAACAAAAATAACATAAACACATAGTTAAGTTAATGCTTGAATAAGGTAGCATACTGACTACTGCTTGCCCTAGAAGTTTCATTCAACCTTCTAGTTAAGCTAAGTTTCCCTCTAAATAAAGTAGTCACAAAAATATTTGTCTAGGTTTTGGTTACTTTCTAGACAAAAGCCTAATTTGTGATTTATTTCCATCTTCTTTTAGATTAGCCCAATTTAAACTAAACTCTTTCATACCTAGAAATCACTCTTTCATTATGGTGTTTGGACAACGTGAGGAACTCTTTACAGAGACAGCTGCTTGTACTGTGTTGGTTTGACACAGAACATTATTCTTTCCAGAAATTTCCAATTATTAATCTTTCTATATAACTGCTTACAATTTTTCATTATTAGCATCTCAAGGTTCAAATAACATAAAGTTACTGGATTTATAAGTTAGTAGCAATTCGCACTTGAGAGTCTGGCTTTACATGTAATGCTGAAGGATGAATGAAAGTGCTTTTCCACCAAACACCTGTGACTCCATGAACAACTCAGCTGGCCTGAAGGTTGGCTCTCCCCTGACCTTCCCCCTTTTTTGGAAGTTCTACAGTACACTTGGAATATCAAGTGCTTATTATTCCTCTTCCTATCCCCATATATTATTTAAAATATCAAATCATATGGTTATGGACCATTTTTTTCAGAGGAGCCAAGCTTATTCAAATCATGCTGTTATGTGACTAGCAGCTTCTAGCTCTAGAAGAAAGAAACCCTTCAAGAAACATTTACCACCATCTTACCTGTACTGCGATTTGCGTTCCATTGGACGTAGCCAACAATGTGACAGGTCTAGTTTCTGTAGTAACTAGATGGTGCCCATGTTGCTGATGTCCTATTTCTGATGAGGCACTATGAAATGCTGCTAAGTCTTGAGCCACAATAGCAACCTTCAAGAGCAGAGGAAGACAATCAGCTGGGTGTCAGATCTGTTACCCTTACTGACCTCATACAAGGGTTTTCTTCAGAGTTAAAGTTCATGAGCATAAAGTTATTCCCAAGCATAATTTTACTGTGCAAAAGATACATTTTTTTAAGAAAGGCTGCCATCACTGTGTTCTCAAAGTTTTCTATTGGCACTCAGAATATAACTATCATTAGAACCACTCATAAGTTCAACAAAAGTGTCTATGAACCTGGGATTATTTCTACATAGAGAGCATGGCGATTAATACGTATCTTCATTTCTATGTGGCACATTTTTAGAAGTGGAGGGCATTTTAACTTAAAGATTAAAAATTTTATCACTGTGTTTCTACAAAAAAAGTTAGCTATTTTATTTGTATAGTAAAAACAAAACCACAAATATATATTTACACAAGTATCTCCTACCTGCCAAATAAATTAGTTGCATAATACTAAGTGATAAAGGTACAGTTCATACTGGATTCTGTTCTTAGCTCTGCCACTTATTTACTATGTGACTTTGGGGAAAGCACTTGGCATTTCTAGGTCTTATTTCACACACACCTAAACAAATTACTGTACTGGTACCTCACGATTTTTTCCTGGTGCCCAATTGTTGTTTTTAAAACATTCCGCTATATGTTGGTGTATAGCACTGGAGTAGAACACATCACACTCTTATGAGGGGAATACTATGGCCAAGTGTTGAAAATTGCTTAATTTAGATAAATCTTTGCGAATGACAGAACTGTGATGGCTTAGGTGCCTATTTTATATGATCTTATAAAGGAACACTACACATGTACGCAGAATAGTATCTTACCTGCTGTCCTTCGGTGCCTTCCGCAGTGACCATCGCTACAGAATGTGTTCCTGCCGAAGAGATGACGGCGTCGTGGGCAGGGACTGTGATGGTGGTGCCATCCTGTGTTACCATAGTGATAGTATTGCCAATGGCCTGCATATCTGCCTGGGATATGTTAACCTGGAACACAAGATAATTGCTGAAGTCAAAAAAGAAGGGTTGATTGCTGCTCAAATCATACCCGAGTTTAGCTTTTTGCAACATCAATATATTTTTAAGTAAGGTTTGGAAAAAACCCTCTTATAACTATTTAAAGTGTAACAGCATTTATGAAACAAACTCCTGCTAGCTGTTCACTTTCTTCATGTGAAACAAAACGTGTAGCGGTCCAGAACAAAAATGCAGCTTGTTCATAATAGCAGGAAGTAATATTTTAAGCCATGTTCAAAAGCAACACACTGGCTGAAAGAGCTAAGAGCTATTATTCCACTTCCTGACCGGTATGCTCATGTATTCCTTGAGAATCACCAGCACTCTTTGGCCAAGCCCCCACCTTGGAGAAAGAACCCTCACTGAATTCATCTTACTGATAGGGATCCAATATTCCATGACCTTTCAGACACACTTACGTGTTCACAGAAATAAAATTATGGCTCTCAGTAATAAGAAAAAGGATGCATACTTGCCCCCAGAGACTACAACTCCATGTTAATCAGATCATATCCCAAGTAAGTGCAAGATAAATTATCTGTGCATATATTTTATACAATGGAGGTGACTCAAGGTAGTACCACCTGACATACTTTTATCTTAATGGAAACACTAAAAAGGCCAATCAGGGCTTAGAATTTAAACCACAAACAGACAATTCATAAAAAATGAATGATATAAATTACTGATGTCTCCAGTATAAATGCATTAGGGCATCAGCTATGTGACTTGATGTCTGATTTACAAGGTAATAAAATATCCAAGAACTAAAGCTGAAGGATAATTTAAATAAATGCAAGAATTCCATGTCAAGGCTTTTGCAGGTCTTCATTTTAGAAGGTAAAAATGCCAATTACTAAGCACTGCTGCAATGTTCAGGGCTGGCAATACAACAGTCCCCTTTAATTTTTCACTTCCAATTTGAATTTAGAAGATACCCTTCATATGCTACTGGCATTTCAGTTACCTTTCCAGCTGAAATAGAAACACTTCCTCATATGACTTTGATATATTGCCATAGCTAAACAAGAGATTTGTGCTGAAACCCCCTCCCACTAAAATTTCATATGAAATCCATAAAAAATCCATAGGAATTTTCAGGTGAAGGTAGTATCAAAACATCCCTTATCGTCTTGTTTATGTTAGAAATAGTAAGAAGTGATCACTACCAAACATCTTGTAAAGCAGGCACCTGGACTAGGAAGATTTCCCACCTCTACCCTCCCCAAAAGTGTGTGCACAAGACAACAGTGAAGATGACCATCAGGTATTAATGAAATAATCAGACAAATCTGAGAAAACTCAGGAACTAGGCTGTATATATAACAATTGTTCAAATAGCCCACATCTACTTTAAGGGTGACAAAGATTACAAGGGTAGTAAAAAAAAAAATCTAGCTTTGTATTAATACAGCTTCAGATGTCAGAATATACGGTTTAATTTAGGTATTCCAGAGAAGGCCTAAACATATCCTGACCAAGCTCCAAAAAAGCTTGTTTCCTTAAGAAATCCACTAATATATTCATCAAGAATTCTAACCTATTTTATAAAGCACATGGAGTACCTGAAAACATCTGCCTCAATTCTCAACATATTTTTGTCAGCTCTTTAACACTGCTATTACTTACGTGTTGGGTTCCGTCCTGGGATATTAGTGCTACTTGTTGACCTAATCCAGATTGAGTAACTGTAGCAACCTGGGCAGAAATTACATCTTCTCCCTCTACACCTGTCACATAGGTTATCTGGGAGCCTTTGAGAATATCTTCACCTTGACCTATTTGATACAAAGAAGGCAAGAGGGTAGTTCACATACTCTAAACAACAAGGATTAAGTGCTAGTCTGTTTTGAAGGTTCAATCCAATCCAATCAGATCACTCCAATCAAAAAATTTTAGTTAGTGGAAAGATGCAAAAAATAAAGGGAGGAAAGATATCAGAAGCAAGCCAGAAAGTCTGTTGTTTTGGGAACACGGCATATGATCTTTAGCAATGAGTTCTAACGCACATAAGTACTACAGCTAAAGAAAACAGAAGTTTAGTTTATAAACAAATATTAAAATGGTGATAAACATTCCTAATTCATTAAATGTTAACCTCTCCATACAAGAGACTCCATGCAAACACAAATGGCAGTTTTTTAGAAGTTATTAATTAACAAACATACAGAAGTACACAGTGATGCCTTTGTGTGAAGATTTAAGTAAGGTCATTATCTTATAAATGTTTAACCTCAGCAAATGAATCTTATCATTCACTTAAAAGAAGGAATCAGACTATAGTAAATCTGCTTGAGGCATTCAGTGCAGTTTCCCACATACATGTAGTATAACAACTTTTCTGACCAAAACAGTTTGTGCGTGTATTTCCTATCTTCAGTCCCATCTAAAAATCACAATTTGATAACTGATATTTGTCCTATCACAGAACTTCCTTCACTCTGATCTTTTATAGTCATAGGATTCAGTACTCATTCAATACTATGAAAAACATCTTCCAAGGAGTACTGCAGCACACAAGCTTATTTTCATCTTTGCCTCTAGGGCAGTTTACAGAAACTGCTGCTAACCAGAGCAAAACCACCACAGAACCAGGGTGCTACAAAGACAGATTTTCCTTCTCTCAAGGCAGTCTCTTTAGTCCAGCACAAAAGACTGTCACCAACCACGGTGCTATATACATGCTCTTACAAAAATCCTTAAGAAAATTCCAGCAGGTTGCAAACAAACATTTTAGACTCTCCCAGACCCTTTCCCACATTAAATGCTTATAGCAGGTTTGCTGGGACTGCAAATGACTATAAATGGGTTTTATGATCTGGTCAATTACTCTCTTAGTTTCTGTTTACAAGCTGAATATCACAGTAAAAAGGTCCTACAAATAAGTTAAATAACTTTATTAAGTACTTCAGATTTTTATCTAAGCTTTTATTTCCTTGGTTATAAAAAACCCAGTAAAATATTATCCAGCCCATTTTTTTTTTATTTTTGTTTTTTTACCCAATAAGAAGAGATTCAAAGACTGAAACTCTAACCTGGAGGTGGCTCAAAAAAAGCCTCTTGTTCTTCTTCAATGGGCTCTGTGTCATTGTGTGCTGTCCGCTTGTGCATAGCAAGTGTAGAAATCTGCTTGTATGTTTTCCCACAGTGATTACAGTTATATGGTTTGGAATGAGTATGTACAACATGATGTTTGTATAAACTGGAATACTCTGTAAAACGTTTATCACAACCAGGAACTGTACAGACATAGGGCTTCTCCCCTGTATAGAGAAACAAAAGGGATTAAAGAGAACTTTATCCAGGATGCAGAGAAAAAAAAATGTTAACAAATCATATTTAGTGACACAACTTCATTATCAACCATACTTCAATTTCAAAGGCAACAAGCTCATCAAGTTTATCAATGCAGCTTTGCACTTTTTAAGAATTACTGCCAGTAAAAGTTGGGCCCTATTTACTCCTTAACATCCTTCTGATGAAGACAGAAGAACACAGGCTGAGAGCTGCGATGTGAGTTTGGCATCTTATTGAGTATTTTCTATTACTGGAAGCCTTATACTTTTCCTCAATGATCAGGTATGTTGACACACTAGCACAATTTCATTTATTTTTGAGTCTTTAGGCTCTAAAGAAATCTACAGGAAGCATGTGTTTAAGCAGTTATGGTTTCATATAAAAACACCTTTCAGTTAAAAGTCTGTAAAACAAATGTCCAAATGACATTATAAACTGATAATCTGAGATACAAAAATGTACCTCTGAAGCTTGCCTGTGCTTCTACAAAATATATAAGGCTTTCACATACTAGAACCTTCAAATCTGTGCCAGTAATTCTCGTCACTAAGCCTGACAATCAAGTTGGATAAATATTTTCACCTCCAGTCTAAAAAAAGGTTTTGACCACCGCTGCAGCAGAAAGGAAAATACAGCTGGGATGAAAGAGTGACTCACAGTGGTGAGCCAAAGTCAAGCTCAGACTTGTGCTTAACTGTTATTTACTTAAGAAACAGCTCACAACAGAGGCAAGCCCCAAAACCATATTAAGGTCTTCGCCCAATATCCACCGAAGATACGGTTTTACATTCATTTTAAAGAACTTTGTACCGGAAGCAAAGTTATTCTGCCTCGACATGAAGGTGGGAAACTTAACTGTTTAACTTGCCTCAGCTGAGAGGAGATGAGGTCCAAACAAAAGTACCAAGTTCACATAACTATACCCAATTACAATGCACCAAAACAGCGTTCACAAGGAAAATGGCACAGCCTCTCCCAAGCAGATTCCACTTCAAAATGCAAAACATCACTCATATACCTGTGTGTATTCTCACGTGATTCTTATAATTAGTTGCACTGGCAAAAGCTCTCCCACATCCTGGCTCTGTACAGTAATAAGGCCTTTCGCCCGTATGTGTCCTAATGTGAACCTTTCTTATATTGGATGTTGTGAATGACCTGCCACATCCTTCAAATGGACACTTAAAGGGCCTTTCCCCTGAAAAAAAAAAGAAAAGGTACACATGCAAAAGTTATAAAAGAACAAAAATCAAGTTACACTTGGACTGAATGTAGCAGTCTAAAGCTACCTAATTTTCTCTTTGATATCCTCAGTCAGAAATACTATGAACATGCAATTGCATTCTACTGTTTATCAAAACCCACGAAATTCAGAAAGATAATACAATTTGTAAGCTAAATTATGAAGCCTTTAGATTAGTACTTTATAAAACAGGCTCAGTTGCTTGGATTAGCTTCCACATTGCCCATATTTTAACATGTATTTAACACCTCCCCAATTCATTCAATACATTAACCAAAACAAGTGTACATTTGTCAATTATAATTCATAATATCGAAAAAATACCTTTATGATTTAGCATATAACCAAGATACAAATGGATTAGTAAAACTCATTATAGAAAGCATTCTACCTTACATGAGAAGAACCAATTTTTTAAAGAGAAACATCCCTGAAATTCCAGTTTCAACCCCCAAAACCAAAGCAATCAGAAATTGAAATAAATCTGTGTAACACAAATTTAAGCACAATAACTTACATCACAGCACCAAAACATTTCACCATTTAGGCCCGTGTAATACCCAAATACTCCTGACCCTCCAGATCTATCAAAGCACACAGAGGGGGCGAGTGAAGGAGGTTAACTTTGGAGACGTAGGAGCCACCTGATATGCAGTCCTGTTGTAATTTCACACTTCCTAGAGCTAAGTACATTCCACCCACTGTACTGCTTACCGAAGAGAAGAATCTGAGAGCAAGAGAGGGCCGATTACTACTACAGATACAACATTAAGTACTTAGAGATAGAAATAAAAACCAAAGTCCTGATAAAGACACTAATACAAAACTCCAGAGTAGTTAGCTCCTTGGCTGGGGAAACTATAATTCACTCCTTCGGGCAGCTGTTTCGGGAAGGTTTTCCAGCTTCCTGCCAAGGCAGTGTGTGTATTAAGTTTACACGCCTCACTGTTGCGTTACCATGGCTCCCCTAATCCTTGCTTCAGCACAGGACCTCAAACCATGCCTGAAAGGAGCAGGGTTGCAGACAACCCCGCCTAACAACAAACCCTGCCTTAGAAACCAAAACACATTCCTCTTATGGAATGCCTGCAAGAATGTCCTCCAACCAGTTGGGGAAGCCAGCCTTTAAGTTTCTAATGTACTTGTTAGGAAAGTGACTGTTTCCAGGTGACTGAGATTTCTAGCACTAGACACACAATACAAGTTGGAAGCCTTTAGGCTCCACCCCACAGCAGCTCTGAGGAGCCATCCACACCAGCTTTTCTGATATCAGAACAGTGTATTTAAGAAAGTCTTGGAGGAACCTGGATTTGATGCAAGCATTTGATGGCAACAGAAAGTGAGGCTGGACTGCCACTGAAAGAGAGGAAAAATTCACTTTTAGCTAAAGCGGGCAAAAAATTAATAAAGCGTTAACCCTGCTCTACATGGTAAAGGAATGAAAAGGTTTCAGAGCCATGGGAGACACCGGGCAGAGCCCAGACCTGCCTCCCTCGGGTGCAGTGTTGCAGCTTACACTACTCCATCCATCTGCACAAGGAACTTGTTGCAATTTTCTTCCCATTCTTTGGCTTCCTGTAGCTACTCATAAATCTAAAAAAAGACACCCCTGAACTCTGGTCCTCGGACTGCTGGGAGTCTCTGATTTATTACTAATATTGTTCAACTGGATAAATGGTTACGTAGGGCTGGCTCAAGTCTTTTGTCTCAGCTGCTAAGTTAGATTAAAGCGATTAAACTACAATATGATTTCTATGGTCATAAAGAAGAAAAGAGTCTACAGCTATTAAAGCTGATCATACTACAGAAGTCTTTCAGTTCGTAGTCTGTACTTGATGCACTATGTAACAAAGTCAAACAGTTCTCTTCTAGAACTGAAGACAGATGACACTTCTATGTCTTCATCCTGATGACTAATTTAACATCAAGATAGCACTAATCTCAACATACTGTCTTTGAATACAGGAGTCCAGGAAAGCAGACTTTTTTCAATGTAATATTGAATTTTTACTTCCTGCTTTTATTCCACACCCCACACCCCCTGGTCTCTCCAACCAAAGAAAAACCTATTTATTTTGTTCTTTTTTTACTGTCTAAGATTCAGAAAGTTCAGTGGACAAACCTGTTGGTGTTCTAGGAAGCAAGCTGGGTGTTTTTTGAGATCTCAGGAGCAAAGGAGACATTGTGCAAACTTGTTTACACATGTGTGCACCCATAGTGTCTTGCGAAGTGTAGTGTGTGCTGGCTAGAATTTATTTGTGTTTTAGCATTCAAATGAATCTTTCTAGATAAAATATAAGATTTTAATTTTTATGCATTTGGAATTTTTAGTAACAGTTGGTTTTCTATGATTTTTTTGTTCATTTTTCTGCTGCAAGAAGGGGGATCAGGATAAGAAGCAGCTCAGAGCTATCAACCTTTGTGAAGCTGGCATGCAAGTTATCTTGAAGCAGCAAAACGTAAGAACATCGATGCCATTTCTAAAAGGTGAGCTGTATTATTGAGAAGTTCCTTGTTCTGTTACAGCTGCAACTGAAATTATAAAGGCAGCAAGTGACTCAGGGAATGTATTATAATGTGATGTATTATAAAAGTTAGTGAATTTGAAATAGCGGTGTGAATGCTTAAGCACTTTTCCCAAGGAAAACATGCTAGATTTGCAGTAAATGCTTACCATGCTGAAATGTTGTTGAGCTCACTGGGCTTCAGAAAGAAGATATACACAGGCTGATTTCATAAGTATAAAGTCATAGAATGATCAAACAGGAAAAAAAAAATCCACCTTAGTGAATTTAAAAAAAAGGGGGGGGTTGATAATAGTACCTGTGTGGGTTCGGATATGTTTCTGCAGGTCTCCTGAAGTCTTGAATGATTTGGTGCAATTTTCTTCTGTGCACCGATAAGGCTTTTCACCAGTGTGTGTCCGGACATGACTTTTTAACCCATATCCTGAAGATCAGAAAGGATGTTATAATAGCAGAAACACAAAATTAGGATACTCATAAACCATCACCATCAAACGCTGTGCTTGCCATTCCAATCAGGCAGCTCCCTGATGAGTAAAATTTGTTCTTTGACTCTTCACAATTCTGCCATATAGAGCAGCAGAACCCTAGACACAGTTCATCCTTCCTTTATCACGAAAGTACACTTCCATAATGTTTCTCCTTCCCTTCAAAAGGACAAACAGTAATGATTATAATGTGTACAAATATTGATTCTATCTTCAGAGTAGGGTGTATGCTCTGTACTCCATCTACTTTTTATGTCTTACAACTACGGTCATTAAAATGACATTTAATTACTAGCTCATACAAAAATTAGTATTTTTAATGAAGTCAGCAGTAAAAGCTCTACTGCTGCACAGGCTCTAAGTTATTCCAATTATTGTAAACCATATGGTTAACATCATCACATATATACATGCCAACTGACAGTAGTCATGGACTCTTATTCCCTTTAAGATTACTTTTTAGGAGCTCGTCCTCATCAAAAACTCTACCAGTCTGAAGTGAGCTTTGGATCAGGCTCTCTTGTAAATCATTTTTACAAAGAGGATTTCACCAGGATTTTTGTTTCTGCACTTCCCTGAAAAGATCATAACTAGGGAACCTGAAACAGCCATTTTAGAAATTGAACCTGAATTTTAGTTGTGTCTCTTTATGATACATATATTTCTACAAAATAAAGTAACAGTCCATAAGAAGATGACACGTGCTTTAGTTGCAGTGTTCTTCCTAAAACAGATTAAATTATTTTTGATGTTTTTAAAAACACAAAGCGTGTCTACTAAGCTGAGCATTAATTCATTCTTTACATCTAAAATAAACTCAATTTTATGATTGAGCTCAAGAGAGTTTGTAAAATTTAAATCAAGAGCATTCAGTACTTAACATGAACTTTATCAAAGGCTAGGATTGCTGAACTACCGTGGTAAATGTCTCTGATAGAAAGTATGGTATTACTAGACAAGCAGCTGTTTATAGCTGTGCGTCAGTCTGCTGCAATAGAAGAGAATATTTCACTATGTTGTTTTGAAATCCCTTTACAAGCACTATGCAATTAAAGGTATGTGCAGCCCCTTAAGTATGGTTGTTTCCCTCTGGAGTTTTCTCACTAGCATTTCTTTTGCTTGTTTCTAGTCAAAGAAATAGTGTTAAATATATTAGATCAGAAAAAGTTATTTTAACAACACTTTTTTTCTAAGCATCATATTAATTTACATTCAAAGTAAACAAATAAATTTGAAACAAGTTCTGCTCTTTCACTTTCTTCCATGTTTCATTCCTCACAATTGCATTTTGCACAATCAAATTAAATTTCAGGGAAAGCATCATTTATGAGCAGAGTAGTCTGTAAGAAATGTGGCTTTCACTTCATGGCAAATGTCATTCTGATACAAATTAAATAAAGAACACTTAAAACAGCGTCTTCTAAAGTTCTTTTCAAATTCAGAACAGAGATCAGGTATTTACCTCTATCCAACAGGTTCAGCTTCTTATTACCAACTTATTTAACTTATGCTATTAGTTTCACATCAAGAAAGGCTTATTTTTGAAACATAAAATCTGACTGTAGCATGACAGGTAAAGAGTTAAGTAAGTGAAGTTTAAGTGAAGTTTCACTTCATTCCTTCTTCAGTAACTAAGAGTTAAATACTCTGTTCTTTCTATATGCTACACTAGCCGAAATGATTACTTTATTTTTGTTTTTCTCCCAACCAAGTTCTTTACGTAACAGTTTAAAAAAAGGCAATATTAAAAACTTACTTGATACAGAGAAAAATGCTAACAAGCTGGAGGGGCTAATCCACAAAAAAATTACCTGTTGCAAAAGCTTTGCCACATCCAGGATGTTCACACTGATACGGTCTGTCTCCTGTGTGTGACCTTTCATGCACCTGTCAAGACATCCAGTACATTGACTTAATGAAATGTTGTATCTGTGTACTTTCACAGTGAAATAGTTCATTCTCAAAGACCATGTATTTTATTTCTCTACTGGAGATTCACATTTAAGTATCTTCTTTTTAAATCAGTGGTAGAAAAAAGAAATATGACAACAATATTTTCCCTAAAACTAAAGATGTCTCCAAAGTCTAACCTGATCCTCTTCGGTCAGTTTTGCAAGAAACATTTCTGTAAATGTATGCAGAGCTGCCATTATGCACTTACATTACAGTATGCAAACACGCTTCAGAGCATACTCTCTATCTGATTTTTGACTCCACTGAGTGCTCCTAATGATCCTCTTCTATTGCGTGAAACCTCTACGGCAAGAACACCACTTTAACACAAGACCCATGGAGTCAATTAGTCACTGACTCCAGAGCGTTTTGTGAGACCAGGCAGCACTGCAAGGAGTTTACTTCACTGACAAGTGATTATGTCAGCCTAAGCTGGAGTGTGAACAGCTCTACACCCTTACTGTTTCAATAATTCCTTTGCTGAATTTAAAAAGGGAGAGAATTAAGGAGTTGCCACCTGTAAAGAAAAAAGATGTTTAAGACTTTCCCTTTGAATGTAGGATTATTCTGAAGATATAGACTTTGTATTATGATGGTAAAATCTTTCAAAAATTGGAATTTTTGTATGATTATGCATACACATAAATTAGAAAAAGTGAACACTAGATTTCAGTTTGTGATGTTGCTAGTAGAAACTATTTCAACAAGAGATTTTTTACATGCTGGCAGTATAGGAGCCTAACACAATCCCACACCTGCACCTATCCTGATCTGAAAGGCAAATATGTAACATGTAGAGTCACCACTTTATCATTCAAGTTACAGTGCACATGTTTTATGTTAACGTTAACAAAGAATGTATTTTGGTAGTTACTGACTACAGTCTGCTTGATGTTTACTTTTCAAAGACAGCCCCATCTCAGAACAATATGCAAAATCATCTGAGCATTTGGAAAAACAAATTACTCTAGAATCAACCCAATAAACATTTGACAAACCAGTATCATTGTGATTGGCTGTTAATTTTTGTTACTTTTAACCTCACAACTTATCCAAAAAAGTAATGCCTGGAAAGTAACAATGGTCATTTTACATCTCATCACCTTAAGATGGTGAGCTGTTGTATACAGTTTTCCACAGCCATCATAATCACAGCGAAAAGCTTTCTCTCCGCTCTGCTGAGATTTTGCAGTCACTCTGGTTCCATGTCCTTGCAAGACAATCTTAAATTGAAAAAAGACACAACAAAACACAAAACAACCCACCATTAAAATAAACCCACAATGGATCAGAAAAGCCACTTTCTTTTGCCACAAAGTCAGAGCTGATTCTGACAGGTTTCTCCTTGCTATGCTATGTGTTTGTCCTCAATAAATCAATACAAAATAAAACTATAAAACATAAATTCTGATGAAAGGAAAGAGAAAAACTGTAAAACATATTCATTTGTAGCAAGCCAATTTAAAAGCATGCATTAACTAGCCCAAAATTAAGAAAGTAAAAATTAAATTGAAATATAAGTCCAGTGGTAAAATGACCAAATTAGTAGACAGAAAAAGCTTAGGTTACATCTAAGGCACTGGATCCATTCCTAAGGGAGATTAGTCATAAATTAGATCACCTTCAAAGATAAGTTAATGCAAAGGCCAAACAATAATGAAATGCACTTATAATGAGCACTTTTTGAAAATAAAGGAAAGCATTTTGTACTTTGTCAGTGATGCATGTGTTGTCATCAAACTAACTGGAGCAATTTGAACTAGGTTCTATTCTATTTTCAGCAGGAAAATATACATGACAGCTTTGCAATCCAACTTAAACACCTTTTACAGGCTTCTTCATACAGTAAGATACAAGAAACATTCATACAGACCAAAGAAAGAGGCAGAAGCCCAAATGTAAACATTTTGATAAAAACATATGCAAAGTAATTAAGACTAGTTTAGAAGGTCTATCCTTTTAAATCACCCCTCTTTTCTTATGGATCCAATTCCATTCTGAATTGTCAAAAGAACATTTCACAGAGTGGATGAGGTGGGCAAGCACCTCTGGAGATCTGCTAGTCCACCACCTCCTGCTCAAAGCAGGGTCAGCTGCAGCAGGTTACTCACAGTTGTATCCAGATGGGTGCCATGTATCTCTAAGGGGAGACTTCTAACAGCTGCCCCCCAGCCTTCACACTCCTGACTAATTCTTCTTTGAAAGAATGAGGCCCAGCAAAGTGTCTCGCCTCATCAGCTTCTCAGGACCTTGTTTTAGATTGTCAGTTGCCATCCCTGAACTACAGAAACCTCCTGGATTTCATGTGCCCTGTTGTGATGCCCTTCCAGCAGTTATCGGGCTGGTTGAAGTCCCCCATGATGATCTGAGCCTGTGAACACGAGGCTTCTTCCAGCTGTCCGAATAAGGCCTCACCTAGTTCTTCCTGATCAGGCACTCCGTAGCAGACAGCCACAACAATGCCACTCACACTGGTCTGCCAGCTAATTCTGATGCATAGGCTCCTGACTGGCTCATTGCCCATCCCAGAGCAGAGCCCCCTGTTCAGTCATACTTTTCTCTCACATGAAGAGCAGCTCCCTCTCCTCGCTTTCCCTGCCTGGCCTTACTAAGGAGCCTGTATCTGACCACTGTCCACTCCAGTCATCTGAGCTATCCCACCACATCATCCTCATTCCAGCAAGATTTTAGCCCTGTAACTGCACATGGACCTCTAATTCTTCATTCAGATAGATCAGAAATTTCATTGAGAGCAACTTTCCAACCGATTTTTCAGGGAGGATACCCTCTGTTAGCTTCAAACTCTTCTTAAGACTAAAGATGCAAAGTTGAGTATGAAATTTTTAATCAACTGAAATGTACAATTCTGCCACTTCAGAAAAGCTTGTCTGAAACCATGGAGAAAAATATAACCTCATTAATCAAGAAACAAATTACTAATACTATTGTTTAACCTATGATATCATGAATCACAGGAGTCACTTTAAAACGTTAAGGGTCATGACGATGACGCGTGGTTGAATGCCTGCACTTAAGACTTTGTTTCTTCTATCAGAAAACATGCTAATATGCCTTTGTTGTTTCAGCATACATATACATTGTATTTATAAAAATATGTATATAGTTGTTAAGATCTGCTATGAAGCCGAACTATGTAAAAGTTTAAAAGAAAATTAAACCAGTTCTATAATCAATGTGCTAATACTTGTAAGGAAATAACAAGACATAACGCTACCAATATTAAGACTGACCAAAGAAAGGGGAGGGAGGGAGGAATAAAATACACAGAACACTTTAGAAAAAGATTAGCTGAACATCACATGCATCTGTTTCTTCAAAGAACTGTTTTCAGAAATACGTGTTTCTTCACAGTACCTGAGCTGGTATTGGACTTGAAGATTACTAAGAATTCAGTTAGTATTACCATTCAACAAAGACAGATACAGTATTAAAATTGCTGTTCTTAGAAGAACAGAATCATAGAATCATTTAGGTTGGAAAAGATCCTGAAGATCATCAAGCTTAACTGTTAACCTAGTACTCTCAAGTCCAACACTAAACCATGTCACTAAGCACCACATCAATCTTTTAAACATCTCCAAGGTTGGTGACTCAATCACTTCCCTGGACAGCCTGTTCCATTGCTTGATAACCCTTTTGGTGAAGAAATTTTTACCATCTTAAACCTCCCCCAGTTCTTTAAGCATTCACTAGGAGCAACATTCTTATCTACTGATTACTTACAAACCCCACAATACGAGTCAGGGACCCTTAAGAGGTCGAGTGGAATCAAAATAAGTGACCAGAGAAAGAACAGTTCCAGACATATGCCTGCAATTGTTGCTCTTGAGAGGAAAAAAAATAATTGAGTTGCATTCCTTCTGCTTTAAGGACAATAAAAAGTCAGTTCCTCCTCTGGAAAAAAGTTCAGAAATACTTATAACCTTGCTGATTAGATACTCAGGTCAGCTTGAAAAAAATCTTAGAAATCCATCATAATTTTTAATTACCTTTTGACAGAAAAAAAAAAAAAGACAGTAAATATTAGATCTTTTTAAAATCCTATGAAATGATCTGATACAAAGTGAGAAATTTGACCTATCTGTATAGGTTTGAGATCTAAAATTCCAGAATGGTAGCAGTAGACCTCAGTCGTGGCTACACAGGACTACCTATCATGCATGTTGCCGGGCAGAGAGAAGAAAGAGATGTATTTAATTATTTTGTATTGGGCTACATACCTGCATTTTTTTATCTTGTTCGTTTTCGCCTATCATTCCTGTGCCACTAACACTGTCATTTCCATCAATAGACACCTGAAAAATAAAGTTGAAATGGGAAAAACATTTACAGGTTATTTTTATTCATCTGAAAAATAGAGGGTTACAAACAGATCCTGAGGGCTTATTATTTCATAGCTCTCTAGCTCCCCCTTGAAACATGGTTATTCTACAGTATGCTAGTTTACATGAAAATCACCACTTGTAGCACCTGCATTATAGAATAAGTACAAAGGGTATCACAAAGTTGTTTTAAAACAAGGTGAGAAAAACTGCAAGAACAAGTATGTTAAATCAACAGACTGACAAAAGCATTAAAGTTATTAAATTTAAAACCACTGAGTTCTGACAGAAACTGAAACAAACCAAAACTTTGACTTCTTTTATAACAGGGTATCTCTCTCGCTCCCTGTTAAGCAGAATCTACTTGATTAGAACCGCACAACTCCTTTGGAGCCAAAATACCTAAGACAATGTGTTACATCTCAATTTGAAATAATCAAATTACAGCAGCTAAGCAAAGACTTGTGCACTGTTCCATAGGCTTATTTTTAAAACCAGTCTACAGGAGGAGAAAGGTATTGCTGCTTTCCAGGGAGCTTATAAAAATATCTGAAAGTATCAGATGTTTATTTGACATTTTTATTTAAATAAAAATATAATTGTCTGGTTTACAAACACCCCATGCCCCGCACACACAAACTCTCTCACATCATGAACTCAAAGAACAGTATCTTATTGGTCACTGTAGAAACAACTACTTTAAAGTATACTTTATGTAGTTTCCTATTCCTTAATTGCCTCTGTATTGAGCACAGGCATTCACAATACACTCTGCATCCACTACACTCAGGGCCAAGATTGATGCACCTAAATCTAATCTAAGTGATTTTATTCTTTAAAATACTTTGGCAAAAACCCTACCTCAGCAGGTCTGCTTATGCCCTTTCACTAAGGAGGTCATAGCAGGCTCCTGAGAACGTTAATGGTTCTGTAAAGTATCTTGTTCAAAGCACCAGCAACCAACATTTTGCTTGGAGACTAAAGATGAATTTGTCCCGTAATTGGCTTTCAGACTGTACTGTCTTTCTAAATTAGACAATTGTGAGCAATATACTTTTGGAAACTTTAAGCTAAAACAGTAAAAAGGAAAGTGCCTGAGCAGAGGCAAGTTAACATTAGAGCAAGGCTGCAAAGAGCGTCTGCAAGACCTTATTGAGGTGTTTTGTTTCGTTTTACAAAGGAAACAATAGCCATTTTGGGACCTTCTCCTGCAGAAGTTTTGAAGGGAGGGGACAGAACCTGCACAGAAAGGAGACTTGAATCACTTTGTTCTGAACCTCCTGTTGTTGATCAAGAAAGGAACTGCTGACATGAAATTAAAAAGTTCAATGCCACTGGAAACAAATGATCCAAACAGAATGTGTGCGCACGGGTGCAGATAGACACATATCCCAGGAACTGTACTTTTCCAGCACCTGGGATGTTGCAGGAAAACAGCGTATGAAAGAAAAGTATGTGTCGTAACCTCTTCACAATTCTGTTACATGTCTTCTGACTTTATGTTCACTGAGAGTAATGATCTCCTTTTTTTCTTGGTTGCTTTGGGAGGAAAGTGGCATCGACTTAGCCCAAAATTAAGAGGACTCTTGGCATGTGCTCTGCAAGGTGTGGAAAAGTAGTACTATGTCAAAAGGAAAAGCAAGGGACAATGAAAATTGTACATGTTCCACTACTTCCACTGAGCTTCTTTCCTGTCTTCTTGGATCTCTTTGTATTAACCCTTTTACAGTTTCTACACTGATCTCAGACAGCCTACTGATCTTTTCCATTTCTGCCTGTTTATGTAGGTCACGGGAAGATAGAAAACCACCATTCTCCAAATCCGCCTTTAAAATTTTCTTCACCCTTGAAGTTTTTATCTTCAAAACTTGAAAAGTTAACAAAAAAAGCAAGGCACTCAATTTTAAGCCTCTTTTAGCAGCATGGGGAGAATTCTGGAAGGATACCAAGACAGATCTTTGAGTTCTTCCTAAAAGACGGTCTTAGATTCTAAATAAAGATTGTCTGCCTTCATCTAAGAACACCTATTCTGAGTCAAACTAAAGGTCAGTCTAGTGCACCATTTTGTTTCCAACAGCAACCAGTAGCAGATGTTAAAGAAGATTAAAGGAAGGCCAAGCATATAGTGATACATTCCCAGAAATATGCTCCCAACCTCCAAGCAATTTGTGGCTTAGGAACTTCCTGAACTAGAAGTCACATGTTTCTACCTAATAGCCCTGGATACATTTTTCTTCTATGAACTTATCTAATTACTCTTTGAATCCAGCGACATATTAGCATCCACAACATCCTACAAGTAGTGCCATGGCTTAACTTTGTACTGTTTGAAAAAGTATTCTTCCCTTATTTTTCTTGAACTTGTCACCTGAGAATTTCAGCTGCTGTTTCAGAGAATGAAAGAATGGTTTGGGTTGGAGGGACCTTAAAACATCATCGAGTTCCAACCCACCCACCATGGGCAGGGACACCTCCTACTAGACCAGGCTGCTCAAAGCCCCATCCAGCCTGGTCTTAACACTTCCAAGGATGGGGCAGCCGCAGCTTCTCTGGGCAGTATGTTCCAGTGCCTCACCACCAGTTCTTACACTGATAAAGACAACAAGAAGTCACTATTCTTCTCTGTGCCACTTAAAATTTTATAAAATTCTATCATATACTTACCTCACATATTTCACATTTGCTTATCACTGGTGCCCTTTCCTATACCTTTTCCAATGTTCCTATACTAGCTGCTATAAAAATATACATTGGTTTACTATGAAGTGTACCCACACGAAGTAGAATCACAAAACCACATTTCCCCTTTTAAGAGAAAGACAGAGTTGTGGTGATTAAGCCAGTAATTGCTTTTGTACGTAAACCAGGTGCAATACTTGGAAACTCACTTCTACTAACTTTCCCTGGTAGGTTCCAGCAATACCTTTTAGAATAAGGTTCTGGAATGAAAGCTTAAAGAAAATAAATATAATTATTCTCAGACACACACAATTACACCACAGAAAACAAAGTCACATTACACAATTAAAACATGCATGTTGAGATAAATAAACAAAAATGCAAATTTATTTGCATTTCTTCTGTTTCTTCTACATCTTTTCAAAACAGAAATTTGTAATAAATTATGATTAATATTGCTCCTTGTTAAGAGGGACAAAGTTATGATTGACTTAAACCTAAATTAAGTAGTAGCTAGGGAATGTGTAAAAGCTTGTCACTACAGCTCAGCTAACCTTGGATTACCTTTTATTTTATGAAATGTTAAGGCCTAGCCAAACACAACACAATCTGACTGGCTCTCTTAAGATCTCCTCAATTGTAACAGACAGAAGCATAATGGAAGGAACAGTGTATAAGCCATTTAATTATCCTAACTGGCCTTCTCCCAAAATCTGACAACTCTCAGTGACACTAGAGGATAGCTTTTAAAATTTATTCTAGTCTTTTTCCAAAGCAATACAAGCATTAATGATAATCATCCAGCAACTGGGATACTGCTAAACTATAAAGTCATGGAAGTTGCACTGCCTATTATTGTATCGTGCTTTACAGAAGTCCATTATAGCAGACAACATGCATTTTGAGCACCATACTACATTTTACTATTGAAAGTATGCATCAAGGAAGTTTTTTTCCCAACTCAGTAACTGCCTAATTGTCTATTTTACACTTCATAACATGCACTGTCCTTGCCCAGTACTCTTCCCAATACAAGAAAAAATATATTGCCAAGAATAATTTAGCTTTGTCCTTTCCAAATAGTATCCCCTAAAGAAGCTCCTTTCCAATGTTATATTTTTAAGACAATTATTATTTAGTTGTCTAAGTAATTTTCCATATCAGTCTGAATCCACATCATTTCAGTGTTTAATCTTTTGTTCTTTTTATGTACACATTACTACTACACACTGGAGTTCCTCAGGAGAGCAAAGCAATGTAATAACAAGTTGGTGTTCTCTCTTTTAAGAGTCTGAAGACTCTCTTAATTATAATTTCAATTCTTAGATCGCAATTGGCTTTTGCTGACAAATGTGACGCTACATTAGAATGTTATGGATAGGCAAAATGTCTTTCAGTATACCTTGGCTGCATACTGCTCCAAAGCACTGATGGTATCTGGGTCAATGGCAGCATCCCCTGTGTGAAGACCTGCCACGGTGCCATCTGCCTGAATGGCTAAAATGGTGTCAGACTGAGGCATCTGCACCGTGTGGTGAATGTAGGCCGTAGTTCCATCCTCCAGCTGGACTGCTTGTAATGCACTCTGGTCATAACTGTCTGTGAAATAATGTTACAAACTGTTATAAAATAAAAAGGAATAGCAATGTCTACATGTTACATGGGAAACTACTGTTGTTTAGGAAATGTCTCCTAAAGATCTATACATGCACAAAATGTATGAGAAATATAAACACTTAAGATGTTACTATGAATAGCACTGGTGATTTTTTTTTTCCAAGGTAATACTTCCCATAACTTTTATTTCAACACACTTATACAAGTGCAAACCCAATTTTATATTGGCCTAGCTTTATTTACAAAGGAAACCAGGAACTTAAATATGCTTTCCTTTGTGCATGCACTTATGAGTGTAAATAATATAACACATGTACTGAACAGCACTTCAGATTCGTAAGTCTGATCATTTTAAGAGCAAATACGCAAAAGAAACACATAAAACACAGGATGACTTTTAAGGAAGAAATTCTTAATTATGTTCTCTCCTCTTAGTAGTGTTGATTGTAGAATGCAGTTCTTGTTACACTAGTTTAAACAGATTTAAAATATCTACTTGTTTGCTTTTTGTAGAGAAGTAGTACTATTTCCAGCACTAGTGTAACCATTTTCTGCAGAAATCTAAGTTATCATTGAAAATATATGTTTGCATTCTTGACCATCAGCTGTCACATTTTCTGACCTACTACCTAATGGCAAAACCATCAATAGTATGATCTTTAAGTCATTCTTTAGTTCAAGAGGAATCCATTGATTGATTCTTACCTGCTTGTCACAAAATAAAAGCAACAAGTAGTCTACACTAAATTACATCATAGTCATTTATACCATATTCTATACTGCTGAGGTTCTGTTGGAACTCTAAATGGAAAAAATCCCACTTCAAATAAGCAAATTACCTTTTGAGGTGTGATGAATAAATGCTGTAGTACCATCTTCCAGCTGAACTGCTTGTCCATCTTCCAGACGCAAGCTGTCTCCTGTTTGGAAGAAAGAATTACAAGGCTTCAACAACCTAGGATTATAAAATACCCAGGATCTCTTCACAGCTGTTTTCCGTTTAAACAAGAAATCAAAATATTATAATAACTGTTAATTACTTAGTATTAATATTTATCAGTAACATTATTTTAGAATATGTCTTGCATAATTATACTTACTGGTTTTAGGCATGGGTACATGTTGAACATAAGCAGCAGAACCATCTTCTAATTGAATCACTTGGCCATCCATTAATTTACCATCTGAAATACACAGTTTAAACATCGCAGTTTAAACACACAGTTCATACTTTCTGGATTAAAATATCCATAAAATATTACAGAGGAAAAAGTGTTTGGTAAAGAGTAAGCAGAGTATGGCTATAAAGAGGCTTTAGAATTCCGGGATAAAAAAATGGTAAAGGCTTGATGACCTATCCGTAGGCAAAATACTGATATTTGAGTTTGAAGTGTAAAGATGATCTCACTTTTGTTTGTCTTACAATCTGTGTTTGATACCATTTTATTAGTAGCAGATTTAAATATTTATTTTAGAGTATTACTGTAACACCTGGAATTGGAACTTCATAAACACTGTACAGATTTTGCCTGACTTTACAATGCAAAGGGGTTTACAATCTATAAACAGGGTAAAAAAAGGAGAACACAATTTCCAGTATCAATCAACTCCTCGTCATTTACCTACCTTTAGAATTGTGCTGTATGTAAGCAGTGGAGCCATCAGCAAGGGTGACTGCTTGCAAACTCACACCTTCCATATTTTCTAAGTTGTCACCATCTAGCAAGGAAAAAAGTTCATATTCACTACTACCAGCATCAAACCCGAAAAATCACAACCACCTCCACAAACGGTTACATGCAGGTAAAGTGTACTGATTTCAAATAATCATAGGAAATAGTTTTTATTCAGGAGTTTTAGAGTTTTATCTAAATTTCCAACAGAAAGGACACAATAACATAGAGATACTTTAACCTGAAGGTTCACCTTGCACAGCTACAGCTTCTGTTAGACAGAGAGTCACATGCTGGGCCTCCATTCCTCCTCCAGAAAATTCAGTCATTCCCTGAGAGTCTCGATTTATCTGAGCTAATAACATTGTCTACCTAGAAAGAAAGTATTCACAAAACATAGACATAAAAATTAAATACAGAACCAGAACAGGTTAAACACAATCCAAGCTTAACTGGATTTTTATACAACTGCTACAAATATTTTATGTTGTTTTCACATAAAGAAGTGAAACCACTAAAGGGAAGCAGTCTTTGAGAAACCAGGGGTTAAAACACAAGAATGTGAAGCACTATAGAAAAGCTTAGCATTAGGAAAACACAGAGGCAATTAATTGTCTAAAAGAACAGAACATGTTGACAGAAAAGAATACTAAAACCATAAAATAGCGTAAACAAAGATATAGAAGCATCAGCAGTTTTAGGATGGGCAAAGGTCACCAAGACCCTGCCAACAACACAAGGAAACTACCCAAATTAGGAAAGACTCGGGAGGAGTTCAAAAGTTTAGCCCGATGAAGGCTCCGGATCTCCCCCTGCAAACCTCCCCAAATTGGAAGACTCCGCCCAGACTCCGCCTATATATGAATAGTAACACGAGTGTTGCAATGTAATGAATATGCATATGTAATGATGTAACCTATACTCAGAAATTGTATAAAAGAACTTCGCTGATTGTTAACGACGGAGCTCTTTGCCCAGGGCGACCTGGAAAGCTCCCCAACGCGTTGCAAATAAAATACCTCTTGCTTTGAGCATGAAACTTTGTCTCTAAGCAGTCTCTTTGTGCCTTTTGGGGCAAATTCAGTATCAGAAGACACAATGAACCACTGACTTACTTGGAAAATACTTCAGAGGAAAAAATGTTATTTCGGTAAATATTATTACCATAATTAACTAAGCTATTAAGAACTTCAGGTAGCAGTTGCTCCATTGAAGTACATCAACCACATTTAGATTTAAGGTAAATATAAATTATTAAAAAAACTACATAAAAAGAGTAATGGATGGTGTAAGTAATTATATCTTTTTGTCCCCAGAATGAAAAGAAAGCTGACAATTCCCCATGGTCACCAATGACAACAGCAAGGTTTTAACTATAAAAATTAAGCATCTCTCCAGTGCCAGTAAGAGGTGTAGGATCTATCACTCAATGGGAAATACACACTTCATTAGTAAGTCTGATGGAATCATCCAACTATTTCCCTAAACTTTCCAGGAAGGGTTATATTGAAAAAAAAAAAATAAATCCTTCCTTGAAAATAATGAAGTATCTCACGATAAAAAGTATTAATAAGACAATAGGATAGTTACTGGTGAGCAAGAGTCAAAACTCTGCTGTATCTCAAACAACCAGATATAACCATGCCTTTGGATACTTATTTTTCACCAGGACGTATGGGAGCTTAAGAATTCTACTGAATCTGAAAGGCTATTACTAATTTTCAGTGTTACCAGATTAAGAAGCTGTAAAGAAAATACATAATGTTGCACTTTCCTAACTCAGATGTTGGCTTTCACCACAGGATGAAAAAAAAAACACCCCAAAACCAAAAAGCAACTGAAAAAGAGTCACTGAGCTCTGCAAGCCCTTTAGTTAATGTAATGCACACTTCAATGTGAATGAAAGGAAAAAAAAATAAAAAAAAATTGACATGGAACAGTAACCCAGGCATTAAAGCAACTTTCCCCCCAGCCCAACCTCAGAAAGTCAAGAATTCTTCTTACAATAAGCAGCAATTTGGTAATCTCACAAAAAGGTTACAGATAAACACTCAAAGCTTTTAATCTGAGTATGGTTCTCTGATCTGCTGTTTTGTAATTAAAGGCTGAGAGGAATAATCTAGGTTTTTTAATTTACTTATTTTATTTCTAAATAACTAAACTAGATTTACCTCTACAGTCCAGAGATCTACCCCTGAATGAGCAACTCATCAATGGTATCAAAGACCACTGAGAAACTTGTGCTTACATCTAATCTGAAGAATAACACAAGCAAAATTTGACCATTTAGGTAGTCCAGCATGCCTGCAGTATTTAATAGGTTGGGTACACTAATTTAGTAGTTGAAAATTATAGCCAAGCAGTATTTTTCAAATACATCCAAATGACTTTGAATCAGACTGTTTCCTAGAGAGGCAGGCAGCTACCTGTGATACAACTGTGCTCCGCATATAACCTTTGTGTGCACATCTCTGTTCTTTGTCTTATACTGATACATACACACTGGAACAATGCCGTGAATAATTCTGGTTGCACTAACCATAACTCATAGCTCATAAATGGAGGTGGTATTGATTTCTAGCCTTTGGAGGAGTCAACTTCAGCCTCTGTTATAAGATGTGGCCTTAAACACTCTGGAAGTGTTCAAGGCCAGGCTGGATGGGGGTTTGAGCAACCTGATCTGGTGGGAGGCGTCCCTGCCCATGGCAGGGGGGTTGGAACTCAATGATCTTTAAGGTCCCTTCCAACTCTAGCCATTCTATGATTCTGACTCTTAATCTCAGCAGAGAAAACGCTGACCCACACCCAACTGCTGCAGCTCTCCTGCTTTCTCTGCCTGAAATGCTTTAACCTGAGCTGCTGTGCACAAATCAAATGTCCACTACAGTCCAAGGCCCGCTAACTTTTGATGTGATGTTATACCAAGTGCCCACAGTATCTCCTGAAATTGGAACTGGAGTCTAAACCACCTTGGTATGTATTACAATATTCTGGACAGTTTGCAAAACTGTTAAGAGCCCATCTATATACTTGTAATAAGAATTTGAACTTTGAACAACTCTGAGCATCAAAAGAAGATAAAGATGGAAACCAAGATATAACTCAAAAGAGGTGTGAGAGCTTTTTTTAATCTACTTTACTCTACTGCAGTTCTTCAGCCAACCCTGTCCTATCATGGTACTAAATTCCCAGCACATCCCTCTTCCCAAGTATAATCGCATCCTTCTTGTCAAAATCATCTAAAATAGTCTAGAGTCTACACCAACTCATTCTGCAACTAGTCTCTGACTGCTGGTCTGCCCTACATGTCTGTCACACCATTGTGTATCACCTTCCTGACTCTGTCTCAAGACAGTTCATTTTCAGACTGATCTTAGAAGCACATCCCTTGCAACGGAGGACCATCCAGTCCCCTCCACGCTCTTCAGTGATGCAGCAATTTTGCGCTCTTACTCTGCTGTGTGGGGGAGGATTACCTTCATTCAAAAGTGGATACGCTGATCGCTTCCAGCTGCTCTTCCTTGTCCCAAGTGGACAATACAGGCTACCCAGATAGCACTATGAGCTCTGAGGAAGAGGATGGGGAAAGAACTGAAGACAATGTAAAAAGTCTTATTGTAGAGAAATGGGTCAGGCCATCACAGAGATACTGCTGCCACGGTGTTACTTAATTTCTTTCTTCCTGTAACTGTGGTCAAATACAGGAAGAGATTGTGAAGAAAGGTTATGGAATCTCCATCCTTGTAGCCATCCAAGACTCAACATGACATACCCGGTCTAATCAGACCTGCCCCAATCAGGGCTGGACTAGGTACCATAGAACTGGAAGGGACCTCCAGAGGTTATCTAATAATTTTGATATTGCATACATTTAAAACATTATCAACATGTTGTTTGTATTTTTATTCATTTGTCCTGGTTTTTTGAAACCAGTCTGTTTTCATCAAACTCAAGCCTCTTCCTTCACCTCAGCTTTTCTTATACCCCCTTTTCTGCAAATCAGCTTATATGCTGCTTTCTCCTCAGCTTCCAGAAAATTTGTCTTCATCCTTCTTTCAATCTGAATCTCAACAGCATCTTTCCCTAATCCATCTCATTGCTTTTATTTCTGTGCATTTGCATTATTAAGCTTTTGCATTAAACCTCTCATTTGCCAGGAATTTTGTCAGCAAGAAACTAGGAGAGAAGGATTTCCTTTTCCCACTTCAAATATCACACCTCATTAGTTAAAAAGCAGCTGACAGCATCCATTTTTAGGAAAATACATGAACCCTGGGGTGGGGCATGCATGGCTGCTTAACAAAGTTGAGGCACTGTATTCTGCTTGATCTCAAGCGCTGTCCTACAGAAAAGACACCAAGTACAGGCTGAGTCATGAGGGACTCACTGAAGTGAAAACTTGAGACTTGACTTTGTGAACTCTTGCAAGTCTTCGCAGGTCATATGCAAGCTGTAGTTTTCAAAGGCATGCTAATGATGATATTTGTGAAGACTGCAACATGGACGGTAATTCATATTGCATTCCTGAAATGATTAGTCACTGAAATACTCCTACGTATACTCTCTGTGCAGAGAAAACATTATCATTCTTTAAGATGGTCAAAATACTTACCACAAAAAAAATCAGCCCAAGACAGAAAGCAATTAGACTGAACTGAAAACAGTGTCTGATAGAAGCAACAGCCAGCTGCAAGAAGTGATGCTGAAGTAAGCTTTGCATGTTACAAAGCAAAAGCAGTGAATTAGCAATGTGCGTTGCTGACTTTATTACACTTTTAGACGAAAGCTGCAGCAGCAATGTAAATCCCCAACAGAACACTGACAGATAAAATACGCTATCCAGCAGGATGCACAGGTGCAAGTTTTTATTAACACCCCTACCTCCAAATTCTCTGACCAGTAAAAACTGTGAACTCAAGTATGCTTAAGTTTCTCAACACTCAGAAACCAGAGGGATAGAGGGGAAGGATCTGGTTAAAAAGGATTGAATTTTTCAAGACGACTTCATCAAATTGCCTATCTAGAGAACACCTCCTGTATTTTTTCCTCCACTAATACCCAAATAGAACCTTTTGGGTGCCATCACTTGCTCTGGAGAAAATGTGCAATGATATAAGAGAAGTTTTTAGGTAAACTCACTCTAGCAACCAGAAACAGGAGTCTCCACTAAAAACCAAGAAGTGAACAACTAAGAGACAGCAGGTTAGGATTTAGGTAGCTGAAAAAAAAAGAAAGAGCTGGTAGAGGGGATGCTGTCATGGAGCAAAAAGTGGGTTTGGGGCACTATGGACACGTAACAGCTGAGAACAGCATGAAGAGACCCCATGAAGTATAGAACACAGCAAATAATAGTTGCAAAATAGCAGGAATTTGCCATTTAAAGAATAACTATACCATTGTACGGCTGGACAAAGATCAAAACCTGCTGTGACATTAGCAGAAACTCCCTAGAGAAAAAAGGATGATGCTTAGAGGATGATTAACAGGAAATGGAAGAAAGTTTGTAATATCAGTCATGGAAGAAAACTCAGCATTATAAAATGCAATCTAGAATGTGCAGAACACAGACAGGAAAAAAAAAACTACTCCAGACATTCAGCAACTGTGTGATTGTCCACCATCCTTGCGCAGACAGCATTGAGAAGTCTGAAATAATGCCCATTTATTTCATTTCAATACACTTCTAAATAATGTACAAAACTGACATAATTTTCTAAAACTTATAGAAATAACAAACAAAAAACAATCCAGAAAATTAAAATAGCAAGAGAAACATAACCCCACAATACGGAAACTTTCATTAAGATATTTTAGGAAACTTTGACAAAGTGAGATGCCAAAATCAGTTCAAGTATGTCAGTACAGTAACAGAGTAAGGTTTTTCTGAATTAAGTACTGGCTGCATTAGGGTCCTTAACCACTGATATGATTGGGAATGTCAGCAATTTCACAAGACTAGTCTGATTAACAAATATTTCTGAAAAATTAAAATTAGTACATACAATTAACATTCTGGTTAAATGCACTTCAACTGGTAATTAATATGCACCACAGCCTTCTGGGTCTTGGTGCAAAAAATGACTGATCTAGACTGGAAAAGTGACTAGCCCAGACAAAGTTTTAAGAAGACCCAACTGTACAGCTTATTAATTACATGAAGCCATTTGACAGCTGGAAGATTAGAAATAAAAACATAGCCAAAGTAAGGCTCTCTAAAAATCCTACTTCTGCTACCATATGTACCTGTATGATAACCTTTTCCAGTATGACACCAGAAATCTGTAGCAGGGTCAGAAATGAAATCCAGACCCTGTGGATGCCTTGACTGAATGCTTCAATAAATGGAACACAGATTTCTTTCTTCGTCACCAGCCCTTACCTTTTTCAGTATTTTACCATTGCAATGAAACATTAACTTCAAGTTATCATCTGTCAGGCTGACTTTTAGGGAATAAACATGACAAACTAGTTAATGTTAGGCATTTCTAAATTTCTATGTAATTTTTCCTATGATCTTAACTATTTTTACTGATTTTTTTCCAGTTTCTGGTAAAGGCAAGCAGAACATAATTAAACAGCAATTTCAACCACATTAATCATCCACTATATCAAATGGAAACAAAGCTGAAATACAGAACAAACCCCTCTACTAATAATAGTTGGGTTCAGACAGAGGGGTAAGATAAGCAATTTAATAGCAAATTACACAATTATTTTCTAGACAGCAAAAGCAGTACTGCAAATTATGAACCACAGGTCTAACCCTGGCCCTGGAGATGAACCTAATCAAGACTGACAGCACTACCAACTGCATAAGCATGATGCATATTCTCCAAGTGGCAAACCAGCTAACTTGTAGAGACTTATGTTGCCCAAAGCTGAGGTCTGCAGTCAAACTCAAGGCTCCTTTTTATTCTTTTTGCAGTATTTCAAACTTTCTGTTCTACCATAGATACATACTGATTATACAGCAGTTCAAGATTAATCCACTGCCACAGAAATAATACATAAATGCAAGACCAAATGTATCAGTGCTGTAACCAAGCACAACTCTCATGACTTAATGTGAGCAGTAAGAACTACATTTAGCCTCACATACTTACTTTATGTTCCAGCAGTCTTTTTCCCCCAAAAGTCATCACCATACATGCAGTTTACATTGTGAATCCTGTCTATGGAATGTTAAAAGTATTGTCAGAGATCTATGCCTGCATTTTATAGAAAAAATAATTGGATTAGCCAATGTAAATAAAGAATGCCTACAAATCCTGACTCTAACCGATATTACAAGACAATGCATGTGTGTAATTTCACACTGCGGGAGTACTGAGGATGCTATGATTTTCAAATGTATGCCATTAAAAAAACAACAACAAAACCACAGGCAGATTAGAGAGCCACCCACCAAGAAGTTCCATACATGCAGAGAAGACTCAGGCTAATCCCAAATATGACTGCTAACTTCACATGTTTCTCGAACATATTAGAGAAGAAATTACTGGTTCATCAGTGGAGGTCAGAGTAGTTCCTTCAGTGTATTATCTATCAGCAGTGCTGATAAAAAGCTAAACTCCTGCTGCAGCTTGGGGCAAGCACTTCAGCAGCAAATGCTGAGTTCAATGATTGCATTTGCCTTGGGCAGCACTACTCCAGCAGCACTGCTTCTTTGTAACTACACCTATGACCAGCAGGGCTTCCTAAACCAGAGATGGGAAGCAGACTGGGGAGTTTTCCAAGAGATCTGATTCCAAAAGTCCTGCACAAAAGGTAACAAATAATTGAGATCCATACAGCACGGTTTGCAGGGAAACTGGAATTCTGAAAGCTTTAATAAAGTACAAGAAAGTATGCTAATGTACCTGGCCAACAATCAATGCCCTAATGAGACAGCTGCTCTTAGTACACTGCTGTCTAGATTTAACATGAGAAAGGGCCATATAATCGGTACCAAAACATCAAATTCAAGTACGATTGAAAACATCTATGTGTCATTCAGAATACTCGTGTGTGCATGGAATGGCTTGCAGGCACAGTGCCACAGGAATAATGCAAACTCACCTACCAAAAGAAGCCAGCAAGTTTCTCTGAATTAAGATGGTCTGCCTTGCTCAAAAGTGAAAACACATTTCTTCTTTCCTGGCCAGACTCGTATTATCACTGCTAGTGCATACCTTCTTTTCTAAAAAACCCTACCCATTTCTCTATGGCAGACTGATTGGTAATAAATTGCTTTTAATAGTCAAAAAAGTAAGCATTAATAATAATAATAATGTGCACACTCAGAAATTCAGTGTTGAACCTGAGATCAGAAAAAAAGCTGGATGTATGGTAGGTTGTCTGATTTTCTGTCTTACACTGGAAAAACTCAGAACATGATTAACAAAGCTGACAAAAAACACCTTTAAATAATTTCTCAGCACACATGTTGGTGAGATAGAGCACTAGATTTCATTCCAAGTGCATTCTTCCCCTGGAAGTCACAAAGCCAGAAACAGACTTAAAGCATTTTACAAACACCACACCTATGTGTTTTTAAAACTACCGGCTTTGGGGGGTTGGTTTTTTACTATCAAGTATACACAAAATACTGGCTTCTTCTTTATATAAGAAGGCATCTAGATGATGCATGCCAGAATTGTATTCACATTAATCCTACAAATGAGTAGTAATGCTTATCTGCAGTAAAAAAATAATAAATAAAACCCACCACCACCAAAAAACCCCAACTAAATTAACTTAGAAATTGAGACCAACTATTTCTATTAGTCCTTTACTTTTGTGTCAGACTTCACAGAAGTATCTAATTTACATCATCAAAACAGTTAATCCTGGCTATGCCCTTGCAAATCCACTGATACTGCCAACAAAACAGGAAATTTTGAGTGGGTTGTTTTGTGTAGCTATGAGTTAATTAGTAATCTGATAAATACATTTCAGATTTACCAGTATTAGCCATGACAGTTAACAGCAGTGTTTTAGCTCATGCTTGTATTTCAGAAACAAAATGGACAGCCTACTCAATTGTCAGCCTTCACCCTGAATTGAAATAAAAAAAAAAAAAAAAAACAAACCAGATTACAAATGTAGATTGAAAAACACTGCATCTAAGTATAGTCTTAGAAACTCTGTATAAGACCATATTAGCTCAGTATGAACATACTTAAGATATGGGCAACACCAACTAACTTGCAAATACAGACCCATCTTCCAATTCCAGAGAAGTCTGTCATCAGAAATGAAGCCAAAGAGCATTAAGCAGAAAACACAATCCTCCCCTCAAGAAATGTATAGAGGAAAGCATTCATCAGGCAACACAGACTGAGGGAAGAACTAAGGAGCTGTAAGTCTAACTTTGGTATCAACTTTGAATATCGCAGAACTTGCTGGAACTGTGAATTCCCTCCAAAGAGAACTTAATTTATTTAACAAGTGTTATCTTGACGGAGCAAAGTATAATCCCACTGTACAATTAAGAACGCAGTGTAACCTAGAAAATGTTAGAAGACTAAGTAATTGGAAGCATTCACTAATTTAGTCCAATCCCATTTTTGAGTAACTGATCAACAATTCACGGTGCACAGAGTGAGAGGACCAAAACCATAGTCCCTTAAATCCAACTAAGAGCAGATAAATTGCAGACTTAAGGTACAGACAGAATTCCAAGATCCCCACTGTGCCATGATGGGTCAGGCGGCTTCCTTTGCCTCCCTCCACAGAAATTTGGTGTCCGTGGACTGGCACTTCTCTCAGATACCTCACTCCATCCTCAGAACAATAGCTATGCACACCTCTGTTCACAGGAACTTGCATTTCAGAGCTGAATTCTCAGATTCCAGAAGAGGATCCATCCGCTAGGATAATGTTCCAACCCAATGATCCAGTACTAGGCAAAAACCTTCCAACAATCTTTTGGGATATTTTGTGGCACAAGGAATAGGAATAGGCTACGCCAATTCGTGCTGTCTTTACCAGGTGCACCAATTTTGCTGCAGCACAGGAAAGATGAAAAAACAAGCTGCCCGCTTACTAATGCACAAAGAGCAAAAAGCCTGCTGTGGAGCTGTAGAAACGTGCAAGAGATGTGACAATACAGGAGAAAAAGCCACGGGCAAGGAAAAGCAAACAAAGGGAAAATGCAGACAGGAAAAGAGCAATGAAGGCACTGAGACAACTTAGATCTTCCTAGTATTTGCATTCTGGCCATTACAACACTGGAAATGGGAAAAACTGCCATGATTACCAGGAATGTGTCGTTCATTTTGTGTGTGGAAACTCATCCAAATTCATCTCAGTCCTACACTCTGGAAAACAAATAGTTTCACATGTGCCAACTAAAGACTCCTCAGAATTTAATAAGTGTTTTTAAAGACTCCACCTACGCTGAGCATGTTTTAACCCAAAACTTTTAAGGCCACAACTTGCATGCAAGGAAAGATCAACACCCCACACTCTAAATGAAGCCCAGTTACACTGTAAGAGAAGCAACCCAGTTCAAAATGGTCATCTTTATTTTAAAAGAAAACCCATACATTTCATTAAGGCCAATACATAAGTCTGTAAAAATACACACATGCAGAGTGTTTCACGGAATTCCCAGAAAATTTGTGTCCAGAGAGTGACCGTCACCACCACCAAACGGAAGCTGAGGAAGCCCCTGCAGAGCTGCAGGTGAGCAGGCAGCCGGCACTCCAGCAGCACAGCTGGAGCAGGCACAGCAGCCGCTGCCTGATGCCCAGACCCTGTTCACAGCTCAAGCTCCTACTGATTCCTTTCTCCTCGGTAGCACAGGACAGCAGACTGCTGAGCTGAAGCAGGACATAACTTGAGATATTCTAGAGACAAAACCAAATCCACGCTCTCATTTTGGCACTCGTTTCCAGGGAATATTCATCACTTCCTTATCACTGCACCCATCTCCTCTGAGAAAGGGGACAGCCAGCTCATGACAGGAGTATTCTGATGCTACACAGGCACGAAGACAGAGTAAGCCCTTATGACTTTCTGGCTAAAGAAACTTTTACACTTGCTTAAGCATTTGCCTTATTTGAGCCTTTAATTTAAGGCACAATAGCTCTTCCTCAGATAGGATACTAAAAATGAAACATTACTTCATTACAATTAGAATAGTTTAGGTAAGCTACGCAACCCATTTGAAATACATTTCTCAAAGCTATTTAAAATGTTTATTTTTACATCTCATTTAAGATGCAATCTATTACCTAAACAATCATAAATTGACTACATATTCCCTGAGTTTCATTTTCTGCAGTGATTCACATGAATAGCTTCTGACATGTGTACAACTTGAAAGCTCAAGACTTTAATGCATGAAATACAAAGAAACAAGCCAGGAAAACACAGTTATGTTGTACTCTGCCATTCTAAAGCCATGTGGCAAAACAACGTATACAAAGAAGCTAAAATCTAGTACGTGTGTACTACTTCTCTTAAAAAGCTACAGGCTAAGGACAAATAAATTTGATTTTTTTCAGGTACCATCACCTTGAATCTACACCAGAGTATCTAGTATTAACAGAAATAACAGGTATACATTTCTCTAAGGTACAACATATTTACAACACCTGAAGCAGAATCTTGAGAAAACTGTTCTCTTTGAAAGACTATAAGGTTGAATTTTCGGTATCACTGCAAACACGAATAACTGTCCTTAAAAGTACTGGTATTATTCTACACATAATGACAGGTGTAATTTTGTGATAGTTCAGCACAAATTCTTAAAGGATTTTATCTATAACTGGAGTTGCTCAACAGTAGGCTTGTTTTAACAGAAAATTTAATCCACATGAAAGTCACATCATTGCTTCTTGATGAATAAGCACCACAAATAAGACCTCATTAGAAAGCTTTAAAAAAATATTTAAAAAAATAGAAAAATATTATTTTTGTGTTATCTTTCTAGAGGAGCAGCTTGTCGCTATCCTGTTCTACCGGGCCTAGACAAAAAAAACCTAAAGGAAACGAGAAAGCGGGCTGTAAAACGCCTAAAATGATTCTGCACAGGGTTCTGGTGAGCTGAAAGAGATGAACTAAAATAGGTGATTTCAGAAAGTCCGTGCAAGAGCCTCCTGTGCCAGCGCCGCGGCAGTCGGGCCGCGCTCGGGGCCCTACAGCGCCCAAACGGCAGGAATTAGCAACTTCGTGCAGGAATCGCTAATTATCCCTGCCCAAACGCGCGGGTACGGGGGCTCAGAGGGCCAAGGGAGCTCTGACCGCGACTGTGTTAACGCCGCTTTGCCAGCTTGCCCTCCGCCAAAATGGGAGCACCACGGCATTAATAAAAAAACCCAACCAACCAACCAAAAAAACCCCAAAACTCATAAAAAGAAATTAAACCCTGGATTTACGGAGGCCGAGCGCCAGCAGCGAGCGGTGGCCGCCCCAGGGCAGGAGAGGG
>VXBW01004351.1:2103080-2124138 GCA_013400375.1 Thinocorus orbignyianus
ACGGGAGCCGGGGGAGGGAGGTCGCCGGAAGGGTGCAGGGGCGCGGAGGGGCTGCTCCGGGGAGCCAGCACCCTGCCCTTCCCCGGCCTCCGGGCGCCTGATCTAATGCGGCCATTTCAGCCCAGCTCTTGCGGGTGAGGACTCTGTTCTTAAGGCTGTACCTGAGAATATTTATCCTGACGTGATTTTGAGGTACGGAAACGTCTGCCAGGCCACCAGCCGCCCCACGGGCGATTAAAAGCCATTAAAATTAAAGAAAACCTAACTGCAATTGACACACGCCACTGACGGAACTGTATGCCCAGCTCTACATGACAGATCCTAAAGGAGCCAGAATTTCTTGCCTGAGACTGCATGCGAACAGTTCTAAATTCCTGTAGTCATATAAAAAGCAAAAAAACATAGCTTATTACCAAACAAGCCTACTGCAGAGCAATTTTCGTTAGTTTCAAGTTTTCCTCTACCTGATTCTTGGAAGCTTTCACCCAAAATACAAATTCCAACCATCAGTTTGATTTGAGGTATGATAACAGCAAAATACCCAAGATAAAATTCTGGTTTGGGTTTATCAACTCCTTAATATTATAGATTACACCTGTCAAACCCTGTACCTTGGAAGTTCCCATTCTGAAGTGCCTTCCGTTTCTAGCACTAACCATAGGGGAACCATTTGGTTATAAAAAGCAGAAATATGTAAACTTAAGACACCATTTCAAGGTAAAGAAACTACACATTGATTATAAATAACTGATGATCAGTGCCACACCAACAGGTAAATCAAGCTTTTCCATGTTTCTGGTTCTGGGTATGGGGAAGATCCCACAAGAGCACAAGGAAGAGAAAAACCCAGCTCATGGACTCTTTACAGTCCGTAACTGTCACAGAGCCTTGGACTTTCCATGTTTCTCACATATCGGTAAGCTTTCTGGGTTTTGTGGGGTTTTTTTAGTACTGCGTTCAGGTTAAAACTTCCATAGCAGACTGAGCAGAAATGCAGAACTGTAGTGCTATTCCCAGTTACATTTTTAAAAATAAACCATATGCCCACTTCTGCATAGATTTCCAGGAGCAGCATTCATCTGCTGCAGATCATGTGTCAAAGATAAAAATCAGTAGCCCAAGTGCTGGAAGACAGGTAAAGCCTTCACCAACATACAAAGTCTGGAGCAAGGCTGTTAAATCGGCTCCCACAGCTGGCACCCAGCCCGCCCCTTCCCCCCGGAGCCTGCAGCATCCCCTTGGCTGCACCGCTCGGAGCCATCGGCAAGCGCTGGTCCCCTTGCTCAGACTCCAGAGGAAGATGGAGCTGTGCATCTTGGGTGTTGGGTACACACTCCAAGAACATCACCAGAGGTGTGTCTGACCACAGTACAGGCTGCTTTAGTACAAAGCACAGTTCCTGAGCAGCATCTCAGAGGAGTTACAAGTGGACAGAGTCGGGCCCAGGAAGCAAGGTGAGCAAGAGAAAGTACATAGGAGGAAAGACTGAAAGGGAACTTGACAGAAACATGCAAAGCTTCATGATGTTTCTCCTATTACTTCAAGAACTGACAGTACAAGAGGAAGAAATTTCCTCTAGAAAATAAATCAATCCTCAAAACTTATCTGGTATCAATTATTAGGCACAATTAAAACCATCTGCAGGTTTACTGTCAGGTGTTAACTCATCCACTGCAGACTGCTTGAATCTCGCAGCAGTAATTCTAGGCTACAATAAGGTTGAACAGGGCTTTGCTGTACTATGCTGACAGCTGTTAATAATTCTTTTTAAGATGGTGATTTAGGAAAAAAGGGTATTAAATTTACCTAGTATGTCAACATTTTAGGAAACCGTGTGTGACACAAGCCTTTTATATTTAACACAGTTAAGAGGACTGTGGTTGTGCCTACCGTTTACTTGAAGAAATATTTTAGAGAGAAAAATACAAACCTTAGAGCTATGTAACTAAAACAGGACTCCAAAGTACTGCAAGAATACAGCTACATTCAAAACAACACGCTGAAATAAGTGAAGATAAGGATTTGCTTTAGATGTTTATTAATCCAAGGAGATCTTCCATAATAGAAAAAACAGAGGCTTTAAATTTCCCAGCTCTTCCTTTAGAGTTGCATTATCCTTGAAAATGGAATGGATAAGTGCAAGTTCTAGAAGAAAGATTAATTTTAAATTTAACATAAGTGTATCACTGAAATTGATATATTGCATCACAAAATGCACTATCACCACCAACAACAATGCAAAATTGTTTTGCAATTTATATAAATACATTTCTTGGAGCAAAGGAAAGCAAAGTTCTAGATCCAATTCTTAAAAAAGATGCTCCTTGCTAACCAGTCTAGCGACACATAAAAGCACCCTTGAAGTAAGACTGTATTCCTCACACCAAGATAAAATTCTTCCCTTGACTTGTGACTTGAAAAATAAAACTGTTCCAGAAATGACAGTGGTACTAAACTGATGATTTTCCCCTCAATTTTTCATCTGCTTTCTATCTAGATAGAGCCTTCTCCCTGATGCTCTGCTGAATCTTCTGCCATGAGGCAGAAGCATCTCTCATCTGTCCTAGAAGGTTCTCTTACATTTTTTAGGATGCATAACAAGATAAGCAGACACCCAACGAGCAGATGTTTAGAAATGATTTATGTCAAACTGGGTGTTTTTCAAAGTCAAGGAATGCACAGGAAGAGGCATGCTGTAATTATGTCTGTCACATTTTTCTACAAAAATAAAACCTTGACTAGAGATTATCTTGAGGCCGCAGTACACCTGTACGTGCTCAGGAGTTAAAGCATTCACAAACAAAACGGTTCTGCTGTGTGCACTTGGCCAGTCAGCTGAAGGTTCAGAAGTACTACTGTGGTTCTCATACCACTACTAGAATGGATACTCTGATTCAAGGCTTAATTTTTTTGAGGCTTTTTCCACATCAGGTGCAATATCCATCTTTTTAAGTCCACAATTTGCTTTTAAAGTATCCCTTTGGTATTCGGCTAGGGCAACGTGGCATGATAGTCCTGGCTCAGTCTCTCACATTAGCACTCTGTGCGCAGGGAAGGGTATTTGCCAAAGACAGGCAGAGCAGAGGGACTGGAAAAACCCATGATTCCTGCCCAGAGAAGCGCTAGCGGTTGTGCAACAAATGGAAGGCAGAGCATGGTGCTAGTCAGCTTGTCAAGAAAACCCCAAACCATGAATTCCTGCTACTCTGCTGATGCAAAAAAACCACACCACACAAACCAATTTTCTGAAGACTGCATTTTGAGTATCATAATATATATATGTGCATTTCATTTTTACAGATATAAACTCAGTTTATTTTTAACCTGCATTTAAATTTTGGAGGCTTACATTAAATTAAGGTAGCTTGTTCAATATCAGTTGTAACAGCAGGTGACATTTTTATATAAAAACAGCCAAAAGAAAAAAAAAAAACCCAAACATTTGATTTAAAAGACCTGACACCAATGATCTCAAGCCAAGATCAAAAACCTATGGATTTTTGCTTTTAGAAAAGAAAAAGGGGGCATTTAAGCCAACCCATTCACAGCATCTCCCTGCTGGCTTCTTCATACAGTGGTTTTGATAGTGGTCCCAGAGGGAACTGTATTTTGCCTCTCTAGCTAAAATACTAGTTACTATAGCAACTTTAAAGGAAGAAAACTGTGGCTTCAAAAATGAACGATTGGCAAAACTTCAAATACACTGTCTGGATCAGGCAGACAACAGCACGCACTATTGCTGGGAGTGCAAAAAGAGGGGCAATGAAATGCAGAAGTAGTGCACCTGCACTACCATGTGCTGGAAAAAGAGTATTTTGGAAAATCAGGGGAAACAATTGCATTCACAGATCATAGCTCAGATTAGCCAAATTAAACTGTTGTGTTTTTAACAGATTGCATATCTAGATGTTTCATCCACACACTTCAATCAACTTTTAAGAGCAGAACTTCACATCTTATTTACCTACTTTTGAGAAGGTAACTTTTTCCTCAGTGCTTACAGTACACGTTTGTATCCAAATTTCACCTTGAACAGTGAGATCTTTAAGAAAAAACAAAGGACACAGAGGGTGTTGCTATTTTTTTTTAGCAGCAATGAAGTATCACTAACCCCTTTTTACATAACCGAATTCAAGTCACAACCAGAGGTGACTGCACCACAAAGTCACCAGGTACAAACTGCTAGTTCATTTTAAATTAATAACTTGAAATTATTTTCCCCAATACATCCCTTATTTTTTATTTAAATTTTTTATAAACAGCAAACATTTTGCTATTTTTGTACATAGGCTAGCAGGCTTGTTTCAATATGAAAGTGCTAATTCATTTACAGATTTATCAGTTATGTAGTGCTACATTAAGTGTCCAATATTCTACATATGAACAATCTTGATAAATGGAAATGATGAAGATTAAGTAAGGCTATCTGATTACCTTATCTTATTTACATTAAAAGAATAGACACCCAACAGGAAGGGAGAAAAGGGAAATAAAGTGGGCAAATACTCATACCGCCACAGGTGTAAAAATTAAGTCTGCCTTCTAGCTTGTAATGTAAATGAGACATTTTAATTAGTCCTGCAGCCCATGCTTATTTTTTTCCTCAGAAAAAGAAAAGCTGCCTTCATGACATCCCCTCTTGATTTCCGATTTCCAAAGTGTGTCATTTGAAGCTTCAAATTCAGATTCTTCCTATCTTCAAAAAAACCTCTGGTTTGCTTTCCAGTATTAGGTTGCATGAACAGGTCCCACTTCTGGGGCTTTTGTCCAATCTATTTATCAATTAGTTTAGAGTGAGTTGTAGATAACATGAACCAATTCTGGAACCACTATTGGGAGGAACACAAGCTCTTCACTACAATCACACAGTAGCAGGAAAAGTGATAATTCAATTCATTCCTGGGGCAGGGCCTCCAAAATTAAATGAAGTTGGCACAACTGGAGCATTGAATTTGTATCCTCCATGCTTTTCAATCATTTTGGATTCTAAAACAAAACAAACAAACAAAAAAAGAAGGAAGATTTTTAGTGCACGTGTAGAAAGACGACAGATTAATATTTTGTCACTGACCATTCTGAGTCTCTCAGAGACACAGGTTTAACCTTGGATTACCCAAGAAAGTAATCGACAGCCACAAAGTGGAATTGTGCCAGGCCTCAGACGACAGATGGACTGATTATTTATTATTCTAATGTCTCAATATTTTTATACCAATGCTCAAATGAATTTTTTATTTTAAAAAGTCCACACTCTAGCTTTTGGACACAAGTAGGTAATATGCACATTTCAGAAACAGGACCTGAATGATTGTTGGACTACTGAACTTGTTAATAGGCACTCCGTCCTTTCTGATTAACTTTTCAGTCAAATCAAAACCAGAGCACGTGTACAAAAAAGCAATACACAGATATTAGCTACAGTTTTGGTGTTCAACAACATAAGCGGAAATACCCACTGAAGCACCAGAAACAGACTTTTTAGTATACCAGCATTTCCCCCCAGTTCCCAAGCAGATGATTTGGAGTTTAGGTTACTAGTCTAAATAACATCATTCTGAGAGGAAACTACCAAGTTAATCACTTTTCATTTTCAACCAAACCTTAAGATCTTTTAGGCATCTGAGGTCCACATATCTGTTACTAACAGTGATAGTTAAGCTGCCTGGTTTTAATAGCTGCATATTCCATCCTTTGAAGATTACTCTAAGACTGGTTTTTACAAGCTCTGACACATGCACAACTGAAAATTAGCTTGGTAAAGAACAGATAGAAATGTGAATTTTTATCTGTGTATTTCTACAAAAACGTGTCTCTATCTGCGTTTACTATAATCTAGGTAATGCAGAAGGCTTATGTTATTCCTAGCTCAAGATAGCAGCTATTAATGTCTTTTTTACAGTCTAAGAGCTCTCTCCTACCTCAATAGTTGCAATGTCTCTTTCTGGGAATACAGGACAGCTTGTGTTATCTAGAGGATCTGCATTTTGTCTCTGTTTCTTTGGAAATAGGCCAGAAAAATCTTGCCATAGTTGATGAAGGATGGGGGAGAACATGACCTGGGGAGCATCACTTTGTTCCCTCCATAGCACATAAAAGACAAATCTCTTAGCTTATGGAAATTCTGCTTAACTACATTAATGAGATAATTACATTCCAAATCTTTTTAAGAGGAAGTCCCCATGTTTGGTAGGTAGTCTAAATGGACTGCAGTATGCTCTGATAGTATGCAAGAACTTCCTGTAAAGGATCTAGGTTGCTTCAGTTAAACTTCAGAACCTGAACTGAACTTGCTCTATGAATAAGCAGCTGGGCAAAAAAAAAAAAAAAAATTAAAAAAGAGAACATTCTTTTTCATAAAATGCACAAATAATAAATAATCTGATCGGTATGATGTCTAGTGCTTGGAAGGGGTCACAGTGAAAAAGTATTTTATAACCATTAAAAGCAGACCGTTCTGGACACTTACAAGCTTTTTGAGGTAATTTAGAATGTTTTCTGACAAAAACTACTTATAAAATGCACATTCTTGCTCACAATCTTTTTATTGAAAGATTTCTAAACTTCTATTTTGAAGTATATTGTAGTAAATGTTCATTAAGATGCACAATATGAGACTGGACTGATCACTCAAAATTTAGCCTTGACTTTCCGAAGCTGGCTTACTGTACTGGCTGACTCTCAAACCCCTGGCGTAACTTGCAAACAACTGACAATTTGTCCACTCCCTGTATTTTTAAATCTGTATTATCTGTATTGAAGAATAACAATCCTCAATATTTAAAAGGTTTAATAATATAGCTTTACAGATGGATACAACTTCCATAATTTGGTATTTTCCCACCCTTAGAATTGGTCTGTTCCAGATGGACTAGGTCGTATCAGGAAATTATCAGCCACTTAATGTGTTTGTTACCATATCTAAAGTTCATCCACCTTCAGATAAGCAAATCAACTCTTTTCAAACCCAAGCTATTACCACAAATATGCTTTTATTTACTTGGCCACTTCATTAAAACATTTCTATCATTCCTTACATCTGTGGTATTGCCATATAATTTGTGCATTGAGGCTTTGTCACCTGACAATCTTAAAGAGATTTCAAATATCTCTGAAATATAAACCAACCCTGTTTTGATAAAGATATTATCAGGCTTGAATTATAGGAATTTTCTGAATTATGCTATTTTAGAACATAAATAGCATTCAAACAGCAAAAGAAGCAATTAATCATATAAAGAGGGAAAAATACCATGAGCTGCCCGCCTCTGATCTGCCAGAGTTGCTATGTCCTGCAATTGTTTTCTTTGTTCTTCATTAAGACCCTGTGTCAAAGCTTGGTACCACGCAGGGTTACGATTCTGAATTGCTGCAACAGAAAAAAACATAAGCAAAAGTGTTCGTTAAAATTTCTCTGTAACTCAAAGCTTACTAACTCACTGCCATTTTAATCAGAACTACATTCTTTTAGGGTTACATATTCAAGACATTTAAAAACGCTAACACAAACCTCTCACTATAAATTCATTAAAGCATCTCCCCATGCTCTGGAAGCTTAATGATGGCTTCCCCTTTCCAAAGGAAGAACTTACTCAGAGCACAAATTGGAAAGCCTGTCTGGAAGCTTTCAGCAGGTTCTAGCTTACAAATAGTATACACTAAAGTTAAATTACAATAACTTGTTGGCCAGGAAAGGGAATAAAGTTACTTACTCTGAAAAATTGTTTTAAATATCTGGTATTCATCAACGGGGTTGTCTTCATCATCAATAATTGTGGAATAGCCTTCCAAAGCAGTTTCTTCAGCATCATCTTCTTCCCAATCTTCATCATCTCCATCTTCACCTGCCTGTTTTGCTAGAATTTCTAGATATTCTTGACCATCTTCATCAATGTCATCTTCATCACTCCCCAATTCCTCTGAGTTAAATATCATACACAAAAAAGTTAATCTCAAGAACAGCTCTTTGGGAAGATGGCTGACTGTACAAAAACAGGCAATGGAACTGGTAACAGTATAGCACAGACCACAAAGGGGGAAGCTCATTGAACTGCTCTCCTCGGGCTATGGTCTTACCCCCCATGCACACTCTTTCCTCACTTACACCAACTGGCCAAGTAGGAAATGAAAATTTTATTGTCACAAAAATGTTCACAGAAAAATGTATATACACATAGTTTGGAACAGCACTTGATAAAACTTTAAGCAAAGCAATATTTGTGCTCCAAAAAGTTTGAAATAACTCAATAAAAGCACTTTTAAAGGCACATTTGAAGGGCTATTGAAAAGAATGTTTGAGTAATGTTAAATGTATTAGTATGAATAATGTACAATGACAATAGCCTGGAGAGTCCAGAATTCAACAGCAGATAAGAAGAAACTGGGCTCTAAGTACATAGGTGAAAACCAACAGATATTCCTTTGAGTGCATTAAACTGTTCCAAACAATCACTCACAAAGACACCAGGCTGATGATGGAAAGATAAAAACAGGGAATAAGAACTAAAAGCTTAAGCAGAATAGAGGGAAAGTTAGAAGAAAGAAGTACGGGGAAGTTGTACGTTAATTCCAAACTTCACAAAGAGACAATGGCAAAAGATGTGAAATAACTGTATGAAGAAAGTCTATGAAAGCTGATTCAGTTGAGATTATGGTAGTCCAGGAAAAAAAAAGAACAAAACTTATCATCACAAGAACTGTCATTTCCAATACAGACCTAAAACACCAGCAGCTCATAAGACAGCTTGTAATATATAGTCCCAAACTGTACAGTGGATTAGGAGGATTCCTGAAACTCCTTCTACTGACTCATACCCCTCGGAAAACACACCCCAGTAATAATTCCTTTCAGGAGTGACAGTGTCCAGACACAAAAGCCAACTTGATGTGACTTTGAAGAGACTCAGCCTAGGAAGTGACTTTCTAAGAGGGACTGGAAAGTAAGGCAGATGTACTTGAAAGTCATTAAAAGCTTTTCATTTTTTGGAATGAGGGAACTTCAAAGAATTCCACAAAGGAACTCAGCAACTCCATCAGAAAAAATGAAAATCACCAAGTAACAGCAATATTTCAGTTTCCATACCTGTTTCCTCATCTTCTTCAGCTTCATCATCATCATCACTGTCGTTTTCATGCTCTGCATGACAGGCATATGCTCTTTTCAATCCATTAAATAAAAGGATAAAAGCTGGCAGGATCTGGCCTGCAACTTGATTTAAAACCTGTGGTATTTGCTCCAGATCAATGAGAGCACACAAGCCAAGCACACACATCTTCCTGTCGTGAAGTCTAAAAACCAAGAGTAAAGTTACGTTAGAGATTTTGTTAATTTACAAGCAGGTAGTATAGAGGTGTATCACAGAGAAGAATCTTCAGAATTAGAAATGCTTACCCCAAGAAACAGTCCACGTCGTTAAGCCACTGTGTTATGAAGTGATTGGTGACAGGCTCCACATTATTTGGAAAGCGAAGATTTTCTAATGTATTTAGTAGTAAATGAGGATTGTAATACAAAGCAGCTATGGCAACCTGGAGGCACATTGTTCGCAGTTCACTTGTTTTCACTTCTCTGGTCAATCTCTCTAGTGCAGCTTCCACAAATAAGGGTATGCACTGAAAAGTGAGAACAGTTACAAATGTAGTGATAAACAATAAATTTTGCAGTTCTGTGTTTCACACTGAAGCTGAGAAATGGCATAAAACCAGTCTGACACATAAATACAGAAGGCATAAAATGGGAATAATTTTTAATTGCCAAGAGCAGAAGTGAGATACAACATGAAATGAAAACAGGAAAAAATTTAATCTACTCCAAGCACATGGATTTTGTGGCATCATGTGCAGTAGGTGCAATTCCTGGTTCTGTAATCTTGTGTTCTAGAAATGAAAAGCAGAGGAAATGCGTACACGAGGAAGTACAGAAAAATCAACTTAGTCTTTTAACATCCACAATAAAGTCAAGACATATGACTAACATTCCAAGAAATCAGCTATTCAAAGGGGTAGTTTCTTTCAGAGATGCCACACTGACAGAAAAGTCCCTACAGAAGATTTTCTTTCAAATAAATTAAAGTTTCCAGGGACCACATCCACAAGTATTAAAAAGCACACAAAAAAAAAGTTTAAACAGCTGTTACACAGTGCTTGTTATGTACACTGTGGAAGCACACAAATTCGTCTCTCAAATTCCAACTTCCCTGTGTGCATAATGACGTCTCTGGATCCTCTCTGACATTAATTTGGATTCTAAGAACTCCATTTTCATTCTTACTTATTTCAAGGCTATTAATTTGACAGATGGAATAATGTTCATGAAATATTCACTAGCATTAACTTAGAATATAATTAATCAACTTTTGGAACCAAGATGCTCTGAAAACAGTGCTCTTCCAGATTCATGGAAACACTTTACATTAGTTTAGCAGTGTCCTAAATTCTGGAGACAATGTGTACAATAACTGTCTCTGCAGTGCTGACAACAGAGCAGTAGGACTTGTGACACTGAAGTAAAAGACAGGATTATTAGTGACACTACAGAAATTTCTCACCATGGAACTCATGTTAATACATAACCAATTCATATTTGAGAATATTGTAAAAATATTAGTTATAGCAACCAAAGTTGTTACCAACCTGATCAATGCCACGCCCTTTACACTGAAGAATGATTACTTCTAACAACTTTGCTGCATGACATTCTGCATCTTCTCCAGCAACTCCTGTAAGGACCTGAAAAACAATTACAGGTGATGGTATCCCTTCATAAAGTATTTTCTATACACTGCTTTGCTTTTAAAAGCTGATATAAATTTACCCGCTCTGTTACAATGCTAGCTTAAACATCCATCAGTGCAGCAGCCAAGCCTACAGCAGTGGCTCAGTCTCTCAACTAGAGACTGATAAGGTGCTGACAACAGGTAAAACCAAGCTACATGTGCAAATCCTCAGTAACTCTGGACGCAGAGCCTACAACAGAAACTCTGTAAGCATCAGCTGCCATTTTGAAAAAGTTTCTTTCCATATACAAACAAAAAAATTCTTACACATTAATGTACTGAATTATGCAGAAATTATATTTACAAATTTGAGATATCCAGTGGGAAACCATGCAACATCTAGAACTTCACTGTATTCAGCTAATAAAATACTAATCACTAACAGGTTAAAAAAGGCTATTTAAGTCAGAATAACTGTATTCTGCTCCCAGCTTTCATCACTGACTTGGGAAGAACTTGGGAAAATAACTTCCTATTCCTATGCCTCTGCTTTCCATCCCTACTCCACTTGTTTTAGCTAATAAATTTAAGAGCTCTAGCATACATATGGGACGTTGTACCCTAGCCAGAGTGAGGCTACAAATCTCAGTTAAAAGAAACCATCTACTTTTTGCAATATACACGCATGCACAAAACCCTGGGTTGTTTCATCTGCTTTTGTTGTGTACAATTTATTTTTCCCTTTTACCAAAAGCATGTATCCAAAAGTTGATGCAATCTCTCTAAGTTTCTCTGCAGCAATTTATTAATTTGTGGAATCACAGAGGATGTTAAATTGCATAATGCCTTAAGAAGAGATGTCAGAACTCTTCAGTTTTAGTCTGCTGTTGTGAAAAAACATACTCAGTTTAAGTGTATTGCCTCAGAGATCACAGGCTTTGTTATCACAAAGGAATCTACTTACCTTCTTACACATACTGTAGATCATTTCAAGATATTTTGTGTCTGACAGAAGTGTATCTGTATCAACAGTAACATAATTATGCAATAGAGGCATCATGTCTGTATTAAAAGAAGAATGATTACAGTTAGATATTGCTTGCACATTTTATTAGATGAGCAGTTAAAATCAGGTTAATATCTATATATTAGAAAATTAATTACAGTTCTTGCTTAGCATTTTATCAAGATAAGTGTGCATCTAGTCACAGGTGCCTTAATAAAACACGTCTGGCTGCAGCAACAGCAGAATAAAATACTTCAAGCATAACCTCACTTCAGCGAGTACACTTAAGTGTTCTCCTAACATTTCAATCAAAATGCAGCTCATTGTATGGTTGATATTGCATGTATGAAACCACCTGGCTTTCTGATTTAGTTCCGTTACTTACCAGTAAAATAGTCAAAGCCATCCTGCTGAAAGACTTCAAAAACAAGAGGAAGAAGCTGCCACATTTGTGCAGAAACTTGTTGACAGGTCAGACTATGAGCCAAGGAAAAGATCTCCTCATAGAACTCTACAATAAACAGAATCTAGGTAAATTTATTGCCAATCACATACACTTAAAAAAAATAAGCTAAAAGTACAGATACCTAATACATGCTGCTGCAAAACTGTTCCAATAACTTGTAAACAGATGCCTTCCAGCTGCTGGGTAATCTGAAAAAAGGAAAAAAAGAACCATTTTCAATACTTCGGAGTTAAAATTAAACACATTTTAAATAAAATTACTGAACGCAGTTTCTATTTAGACAATACAGTCTTCTAAAAATAATTCCAAATTTCTCACATTTTATAACACTAGATGTGTAAGAGCAGAACTCCTAGCTAAGGATTTGTACAACAGGTTTTAATTGAAGGTGGTTTTGGAATATTCTTTGCATATTGGAAGAATCACATTATAGTGTGTCCTTTAAACAGAGAAGCCTGACAGTAACCCTATGCAACAGTTCAGTCCCACCAAAACACAGTAAGTAAGTTTGTATATATCAAAGAGATAAGGAATGGAAGTTGCAGGAAGTATTTGCTTTTCTGAAAAAGTGGTATTTCAAAAAACAAAACCAAACAAATATCAAACCACCTGCCAAACCTAGCTTAGGACATTCAAATGGTATGCGAACAATCAGTCTAAACGCTGCTCTACAGATTCAGACACTCTTCCCAAATACTATTTATCAGTCCCTGAAACAGCTAACAAAACAATCATTAACCTGTTTAGGGCATTTACCTTGCACAGGGACAAGTAAGGGTTGAGTTTCTGGTCTTAGCTATAGAGAACAGGATTTGAAACTAACCAGCTAAATACCTTTTCTCTTGGAACATCGGTCATCCTCTGTGAGATGTCTCTAAACACGAATGTTTACTGATCAATGTTTTAGAATTGAGTTCCTCAGGACTTAGCATATTGTTACACAAACTTTTCATTTAGATAGCAAGAATTTGCTGACACAATCAAGTACATGAAAAGCTTGCTGAACAGCTCAAGCAAATGAACTGAACTGGTCTTTGCTTTATTGCATGGCAACACCGGATTCTGACCTTGGCCATTCAGGATTTGTCTTATGTTGCCTCCTTAGCAAAGTCTTCAGAGCCCTGCGAGTACAACGTGCTACTGAACTGTTTAGTCACTAAAAAACCATAATGTATTTAACAAAAAACAGTAGCTGATTTTGTCAAGAAGGATTTTAATCAGCAACAGCATTTTTTGAACAAGCTGTACTCCGGGCTGAAGCTAGTCCACTTCGTAGAACAAAGCTAAATAACAAAAGTTTTCACTACACTGGAGAATTCTACAGTGCAGATTAGGCAGGTAAACAAAGCTATCATTTAGAACAGCCCCAGCAGCTGTATTTACAGACACTGACTGTTGCAGAGAGCAAACTAAGTCAGCAGAGTCAATGTTCAAAACTAACTGAAGTTTTATCTACTTCTTCTGAAGGGACAACCTCATCAAATCAGACGGGTTTTTCCAGCTGAGCTGACATAGTGCCATCAGTCAGAGACAAGTTTCTTCCACCTATGTGAAGAACCTGGATTCTTGGATTCTTATGGGAAATACCATGGCAACATTCACACTCTATTACTGCACACATTGTATCAGAAATGTGACCCACTGTTACAACTTTGTTGCGTGGTAAGTATTTCACTGTTTTCTGTTTTAAGACATTTTTGCCTGAAAGGACAGTTTTTCAGATAACAACGTCAGGAACACTGGAACTACAGAAAACTTTCAGTGTCTTAAGATAATATATTATTAGCTTTAAAGTAACTTCTTCTTACCTCCTTGTGATCTTCAACTACACTGAGAAGCGTATCGATAGTATTCAAGATTCCCATTGCTGTCACTGCTTTGTCATCACTGCCCTCTTCATCTGGTCCAGTCTGGATCACCTGGTTAAATGTCATTGCCTGCACGTAATAGCAAAACAACCCATAAATAAATCATTAAATGAAGACATGCTTGGAGACAAAAAGCAATTGTGTAAGTCTGGTATTCTACACAATTTAAGGAGGACTTCCACTAAGAAAGAGTGTATGAATATTAAAAGGCAGTTGCTCCATTCCAGAGTGTGTTTTCAAGATTGATAAAATTTGAATGTTAAGAGATTTGAGCCATGATCCTTTATTCATGAATGAAAAAATATAAATTACATTGCTTTCCTTGCTAAAGAATGCATTTTCTATGACAAAGTTTTTCCGACACAGGGTTTTAATTGGTAGCTGCACTGGATTGGGCCACTTTGCAGGCATTCCCACAGAGAACATGCAAACAATTTCATTTTAGCTCCATGGTAAGAGACTTTAATAGGCAAGCACTGAGCCGACCTCTCCTTTTTAAACCATTAGCACAAGTTGCCAGATACGGCCATTCAAGCTCTGAATTTCTCCTGCAGATTCAATTTTATTTTCACATTACATACAACATAATGTTATCTTTACACTTTTTTTTTTTTTTAAATCTGCTCTTTGATTTCCCATTTTAAAACAGAAAAATCATTATAACACTATCAGGAGAAAATAAGTAGTAAGATTTCTCAAACATTTCCACAACCGTTCTTCAAAATTTTCATTCAGTTCAAGTTCTATGTTCTATGTTCAAGTTCTATGAAGCAACTTTTGAGAAATAAGTCTAAATGTACATCGATGCACTTGAGCAGACTGGAGTAATGACAGCTATTGACTGACAGACCCCTATATTAATTTTAAATACCAATCTTTCACATATTAAATGTCTTCTTAAGTCACCAGAAGTCTTACCAAATGCTGCGTCATTTCTACTGCAATTGGGGTAACTTCTTCACTATATTCACAGATCATCTTCTGAATCACATTAGTAAGATCATCATTTTCAGTCTCTCTTATGATATGAAGTAAAGCTTGCATTACAGGTCTAATGAATGGAGTAATATATTCTTTAGCTGTAAAACAAGTGAAAATATTTAAATCGTCATTCTTACAAAACTACAGTAGCAGTATAAGAAACTCAATATACACTTTATTAATATTTAGTGCTTTGGCATCAATATGCCAAAATCCATGGGTAGTATATATCATTACAATATTACTAACATTCAGAATAATTTTTTAAAAAAGTATACCAAGAATATACCAACTGAAGTATGAAAACCAGGTTTCTCTAGTCTTTGTGGAATGCAAAATTACTTATTGATGCAAATTTTAATTGAACAGAAAACGGGTACATACAGATTTTTGTCAAATTAGCCAAAGTACTTGATACAGAATTTGTTTGCTCTGTGGCTTTTATGCCAGCTTCAGGAACACTAAGCAACGTAAAGTCTGTCAGGATAAAGACAGCTTTTTAAAAAATATTCATTTGAAGATGAATGAATGTATGCTGAGACAGAGATGCTTTCATTACCACCGTATTTCTGATTTTATGAGGTGCTGTAAAACTAGATCTACTGTACCATGAAATTTTGATGTTAATTATAAAAAAATATAAAATTTTCCAGCTGGAAAATGACAAGTGATTACAAATTACAAGAAGTAAATTAACATCAGGGAAGAAGAGAACAAGTCTCCCGGAACATTGCAATATTAATGCCTGTTCAATTAAAGCTTGCTATAGTTTTAAGAAAAAAAGGACTACCTTTCTCTTGATTACTGATCAGGACTTGAAGTGCTATTGCAGCTTCCACCTTCACAGGCATTTCCCTATCATCTATCAGACACCGCCTTGTGAGTTCTAAGGCTGTCTGGAGATTCTGGTCACTCTTAAATTTGACTTCACAAAAATAATGAAGAACCCAACAAGCCTGAAAAAAAGACATTGAGCAAATTCAGAGTTACAATACCTACCAACAGTATTATCAACTACTCACATATCCACAGCCTACACAAAGTATTAAATCTGAAGTACCACTACCATTGAATAAAAATACTGTAAAAGTTTTTAATAGATAAAGATGTTTGAGAGTGTGGAGGCTGGTCAGTGGGAGGCTTGTCTTTCAGACATCACTAGACCAGTACTATGATCTCAAGTTCATCTGTGGCCACCGGTTTTGTGTGAGCGGTACAGTCTAAATGCAAAACACAAATAGACCATACCACCAGACACAGATGGAAAGCTATGCACACAATTCTGCAGCCACTTTAAAATGACACAGCAGCTATCCAGTCACACATAATGGCTGATACTCATCTTTGAAATAAGCATACAAATTATTACAGAACAGGTGCAGAAAGGAGTGTATTTGTTAGAGGGAAAGTTTAACGAATATTCCTGAACTTTTCCGTTAGAACAGACTCTTTATCTTAACAATAAATCTTATACTTTCTTACCCGTGCTCTCATGTAACCCAGCTCACTGCTGAAGAGAGGGAACACATGATTCTGCAACATATATTCCATCTGATCTTTATATATCTTTTTCTGTCAGAATATTAATAGAAAACACATCAGTTTAAAACTTCATGTAAAAAATGTCACATATAAAAGCGTGAACAGCATAACAAAACCCACAGACTTTTAACTTCCCCCTTTAATAAAGTCCATTGAGCAACAAAGAAATCCCATATGACCATTAAACTTGGAAACTACATGGACTTTTTTTTTTTTCTTCAGTCAAAACAGTGGCACTTTTTTCCTGCTGTTTTTTGACTCCTAGAGATGCTTTATGCTTGGCAGTACATTAGTCTGGTAGCAAAAGCAAAAGTAGTCAGGGAAGTTTCTTAGAGCTATGGTCCAAATACCAAGTCCATGCCCTACACTTTTTTCGTTACTATCCTAATTGAGCAAGGCTGCTCATTTCACTTGATTTCCTATCTTCTATACTCAGAAAAGACTTCATTAAATCAACAGCCTCTCACTGAATGGACTTTTTCCTTGCTTCCACTAAAAAAAAGCAACGTAGTTAAGTGTAGTGTGGGAAATGGTGCAGCAATTCTTACTAGAAGCAGAGAACTAAAAAGAACTTAAAACAACCATCCGAACTTGAACACGACCTAATAAAACTTCTGTAATTAAACTTATAAAACACCCAAAACAATTAAATTCAATAGCTTAAAAAAAAAAAAAACAACAAAAAACACAGTAGCGATTCTAAAACTTGCAAACTCAAAAGGCTATTTTATCATTTCTTCTAAGACACTGTATGTGAAAGAAAGGAAAGGAGGAAAAATATAGAAGAACAACCACATTTGTTACGCTTACTTTTAGGAGAATTTCAGCCAAAGAACCGATCATATGTAAAGCACCATCTTTCTTACGAGGGTCAGCATTTGGCTCCGTAAGGATCTGATAACAAAAGCCCATTGTCTTCTGCAAGACCTAAATTACATGTACAGTTAGTCAAAGTATTTCAATCAATCATCTCAGTGCTCTGAAATGCTTAAGTCTCTAGTAATGTTCTCTACATACGGAATTTGGAAAATTTTTATCTTTGTTACAAACACACAACTTTCTTGATATATAGGTCCTAGAGGAACTGGCAAATACAAAAATCACAAACAATGTGATTCTTTGCAAAATAAATAAGAGGAATGATAAATTTTAGTCTACTATGGTATGACAGAGAACAGAAAAACAAAACTTTTATTACTAATTCTTTCAGCAAATAGGCAATATAAGCTAAAGCTAGCTAACATATTTAAGTAAAATCCTTGAATAGCTTACCTCTTTCCTTTTACTACATGATGTAAACAATAATGTCTGAGCAGCAGTTGTTGGAGAAATGAAGTCTTCGAATACATCTATTAAGTAAACATATAACAGCTATAAATATTGTTCCTTTACTACATTCATGATCCTAATGTAAGTTAACTATTTGATATGAAACAAGAAAGCAACAACTGTCTTTTCAGGTGGTTGATCATGCTTTCTTACTGATATTTCAAGACCAAATAACAGCAACAAATGGATGGAGGTTCCTGATACATTTCACCTTTTTCATGATCACCAGGTCTCCATTTCTAATTAGAAGTTGTATGTCTTCCTTATTTCTTCTAACAGTAGAAATAGATACAGCTGTCAATTTTTGACATTTGTGTTATTTGCTGTACAAGCAAACACACAATTGGATTGCATTAAAAATCCTTAGTTTCTTATTTCTCTGCATAAGACTACCAGAGCCAGAGCCTTGTATAATACACCTGTGCTGTTTACAGGTCTACCTCTGACCCGTGAGGTAACAAACTCCCAAACCTATCAAGGTTCCTTGTTCTAATCACATAAGAGTCCTAGTGGAAAGAACTTATTTGGGAAGTCTGAAGTATCCTCTTTCTTCCTCAGCCTGAAATGACTGCATAGCTTTATAGTAAACCCCAACAACAAAGCAGCAAGCCATGGGAGGTGAAATTAGACAAGTCTGGAATGCTACGCTTACTTCATAGTGTTTAAGTAATTCTGTTCTGTCAATGTTACAGTAAATCTGTTCTGAACTACACCACATGTGAAAGTCTTTAGGATCATACAAAGTCCAGGGCCTGAAATAATAGCTGTTGTAAAGCATAAACTCTCAATAATATTAAACATATGTAACTGTTACTAGCAAGATGTGGACTGTTTGACTTTGTGACTGTCAAAATTAGCAACTTTTTTCAAGTGCAGAAACACCTGTGTCATTGTTGACTACATATGTTACCTGTCACTTCCACCAGTATATCCAAAAGTTAACTATTTGAAGTTGCATTACTTGGATAATGCAAACTGGTTTTATCTTTTTTTTTTTCTTCTTTTAAAGACCAAAGCCATCTCTAGTTTCGGAAAAAAAAAATCCAAAACCCAACAAACCCTAAAAAAATTTCATCTTTGTGTGAATTCATATTTTAGCATGAGCAGATTTCAAATTCTCACCAAATTTCATGCGAATATATTCATATGGATCTTCTTGCCAAAGCTCTTCATCAGCATCTGTATAGCACATCAATGGAAAAATAACATCTTGGATAATTCCCTGCAAGAAAAAAAAAAAGTTGAAAATAAGCTAGCACCACTAAATCAATCTCTGTATTCTGTCCTGTATTTCCTAGATTTTGCCCATCTTGTCACTTCTCATACAAAATGCTAACATTCTAAAACTACTTGGACGCAGTGGATAGAAAGAGAGATCTTTTAACTTAGGGTAGAGCTACAACAGTGCAAGCTATTAAATTTGCTTTAGATAATGGGATGTAGAGATGATTCAACCAAAAAAACCCCAGCATTTAACACCATGTCCAAATTTGTTGTGATGCTTGGTTACACTGTAATCCTCAGTATATTAAAGCATAAAGGACTGACAGCAAAAAAAGCAATCTGCCAGCTTTGCCCACATATCAAGGTAACCTTCACCAAACAGGTTTAAACTCTTTCCACCAGGAATTTGTAACAGACGTCCCCAAAACTTGCATTCTAACAAGGCTAGAAACACTGTACAACAGACTGACAAATGTACTAGTGAGTCATCTAAGTATTAAACCCGAAAATGGTTTACTTGAATATGGGGCTTCAGATTCTTCCAGGTGACTGCATGTGACACTCCTTGATTGATGTAATTCAGTGTTTGCTGTAGAACTCTAGGAGCCATGTACTGCTTTTCCTTGTACTGATACAACACCTTCAGCAACACCTAGAAAAATCATATATCAGCAACTTATAGTGAGCACAGACCATTTTAACCTGAAGAATTCTACCCTCTCTCACAGTCCCACGTAAGAACCCCTCCAAATCCAACAAGTACTGACTAATCCTTCTACTAAATGTCACTGTTAATTTTGTAAGGCAATTTGCAGCTCGTATCAGGTGATGCACATCTTTTAAAAATACAATCCTTTAATAAGACAAAACATACATGCAAATTCATCACCAATATAGCCCAGGGGACCTTTCCCTCTGAGGTTTATTGCTCTACCTTGCTACTCTTCGGGGGTGGAAATTCATGCCTAATCACTAGATTGGCAAAATACTCTGCACTCAGCAGCCTACTGATTTTTGATTATGTGCAGCATTACTGCAATGACGCTGTATGAAGAATGTATGTATATGAAGAATGAGGAACAAGCCTCTCTCCCTGTTGCTTCCTGGCCTCAATTCTTCTCCTGAGGTGGCATTCAGAACTACCCACAGGGATTCACAGTTGTTAAACTCCATGGCTCTCCATGAGTAAGGAGATGAAATGGATATGGAACCACTATTAGTACTTAAATTCCAGCTCACTGGAAAGTTTGATATTTGTAATGCAAGAAGGCTTCCAGTCCAGGTCAGTGACAACACTGCACTTTCAAGAGCAGCAGCACCCACTGAAGAGAAATGACAAATCCTATTTCCAGGGTTTCACTTAAATGTTGGCTTATGTGAAAAATTAAGAATAACCCAAACTGAAGGAACTGGAAAGATATCTATCAATCTCCAGTATCAGCAAGAAAGCATTTTGGGAAAATGGAAAACAAGATGAATTATTCAAATAATGACAATGATAACATTTATTACACAAGCACTGAAGCACTTCTCCCAAAGGGGGTGCCTTGCACTTGAGTTTAAAGAAGATGCATTAATTTATCATTCATTCATTCACTGGAACTTAACACATAGTAATACAGTCTTTTCTGCGGAAAAGATCATACAGTAAGGTCCAGGTACTTATCAGAAATAAAGTATTATAAATAAATACCTATTATACCTATCTCTTCCAGAGACAGAAAAAAATTGATAGCATCTATTTGAAGCCTGTTATACAAGAGCAGCCACTCTATTGACAGATTATCAGTGCTGCATAGGCTATTTCCAGTGGATTGCCCTGTGTGGCAAATGCAACATTTTTTAATGATTCTTTTCTTTTAACCCACTAATGTCACCAACATGCTTAAAAAAACCCAAACAAACAATTGTGAAGAAGAGCAGGAAGACT
>VXBW01004351.1:2141671-2179070 GCA_013400375.1 Thinocorus orbignyianus
GGCTGGGGCGTCGGGTGGTGCTTGGGGACGGGCGGGAGGCGGCGGAGAGGGCCTGAAGGCGATCTTGGCCTTGCGGTGGGGGGCCTGTGGTGGGTTGCCCCCTGCTGCGGGTGGGGAAGGCCTCACACAGGCCACCCCGTGAAGGTTTGAGTGGAATCCCCTGTTTTGTCGAAAGTCCATCCTATTATCACATCCACTTCCCCTTTTCGGAGTGGTGTGGATGGCTAGCGAGGAATGAGGGGTGCGTGGGGGCATGGGTTTCCTTTAAAGGCACTTGCTTTATGGTGGGCACAGGGTGCAAACAGTTGTTAAGCATTTGAGAAAATCCAGCCGCTTGTTCTGCTGGTTTTCCCATGAAATGAAGTCCTGAAGATGTATGCGAGATTTGTCAGAAAATGGATATAAGCAGAGCTGCCTCATGTCTGGAGGGGTTGACTCCAAAATCCAAATTGGGCTGCTTGAGTTGGTCCTCTGTAAGTCAGTTCTGCAGGCTTTATCCTACGCACCTCGGCACTGGAGTAATTTCACTTACATGAGTAGTCACAACAAAATAAGCAATGCTATTTATAAGTTAGTTGCATAGTGATTTGTAAAATTTAATTGGTAGTGTACAGAGTCATTCATCATCATGTCTCCATTTGGGGGATGACATGCAGTGATATACTTGGCGTTTTGACTTATTTTTGTGAGAGGAGTGTATTGAACAGTCAGATAATACGATCAAGACAAAAAGTTTCACAAACAACCCATCCTGGAACAACTCTGAAATGAAAGCATATTACCAAAGAAACTGCGTATCAAGTAGAAATGCAAATATGTATAGAAAATAATGTAAATTAAAAGTGATACAATTTTGAAAATTGATAAAGGACACAATTTCTTTGCTTGTATAGTTTCAGGAAATACAGTTTCAGGAAATGCCACATTAAATTTTATTCCCTACTGTGCCAGTGGTCTTGCAAACATTTCCCGTGTACGGTGTTAGCCTGGGCCACAGGCTGTCACCTGGCCTGGATGGAGCCAGCTTGGTTTAGAAGGCCATTCTCCCTCAGTTGGCCACCCGTCCCAGAGAATGGCCTAAGGCTGGCTAATCACTACTGTCTCAGCTGGCAAAATCTGCACCAGTCAGGTTTATCTAGAGTGTCCTTTCATGTATGAAACAGCTTAACAGACTTGCTTTTGCATATACATTTTCCAAATGAGTAACTTGCCCCTGGTTGTCGCTGGACTAAAAACCAAATTTCTCGGGTTCTCTTGCTACTGGTTCACTGGTATTTTATTTTGAGTTCTGTTTTGGGGTTGGTTTTTTTTTTTTTTTTGGTTTACTCTAGAGAGGTGTTGGGTGTTTTGTTTTATTGCAAGTATGAAAATGAATGCCCTGTAAAACTAAATGGCAAAGCAGCAGTGAATGGCTGGCTTTCCAAATAAGCCCAGGAGACATACGGACCCAGAAGACCCAAGTGACAAAGCAGCATAATTTAAGGACACAGTGTCACAGTTGCCCGGATCTGCAGTCACACTCCGATTCTAGGTGTTGCCCAAAAGACAAAGAAAGATGAAATACTGTAGATTCAATACCATTAAAAATGCTACAACAAAGTCTTTTCCATGCTTTTGTGTCATAGCACAGATAAGAAGATCAAATCTCAGTGCTCTTTGTATCAAAGGACCAAAGCAATAATGCCTCTAACCAGAGAGAGCGTAGATGCTAAGCTGATCAACAACTTATGAAACAGAATAAATCTTCGCTAAAAAGAAAAATGAGTATTTCAAAGGACAAAGGGCTCATGATGTGCTGGTTATACCCAACACCCTTTGTCAGATACATGGATGCGAAATGTTGCAAAGAAAAGCACAACGGGGTGTGAACCCTTGTTAGCAGAGGTGCTGTGGCTGGAGCAGCTTATTGCCAGAGCTGTTACCGTTTGTATACAAAAGTGAGAAGGACAAAAGAAAATTATGCAGAAGAATGTATACACAACTGTCCAGACTCTTGAGTAATCTGAAACAGAAAACATTGTATGTCACTGAATGTTTGTGTTCATAAGGATGTTTCCAGTCACATCTTTGCTTGCCCAGAAGTAATAGCAACAACTAACCTCACGGCAGGATTAGCTGCGTAAACGGTTCACAGAAATTAATAAATGTGAGATTTGGTCAGGATGGACATTTCATGTAGACTGGACACCAGCTTTAATAAGAAACATCCATAAGGTTTAAAAATCATTTGTCACAGATCTGAACGATTTGTTGATGGATTCCATTTCCCACAAGTAATTTGGTATTGAAGAGGGAGATGAAATAGTAAAGATCAAAGAAAACAGACAGCCTAGCGGTACATCACAACAAAAGGGACTGGTGAGCTGTGGCATCTTGAACACTGACATTTTGTCAGGTTTAAATAAATATACCTGCTTCTGTCAGATACTTTCTTTCAACAGTATTATCAGGATAGAAGAGACTTTTGGCCTAGCCATTACAGCACAGCAATTGGCAAGGACTCAGGCCAAAAGTATTTAGCAAAGAAACAAGGGGCAAAATATCCTACCAAAGCATAAGTAAATGTCTTGCAAGATGCAAGAGATGAGCCGACAAGCAATGTAATTTTTAATTCAGATTTCAAATCACAGGAGTTAATGTTGGAGAGAAATGTGTCCCTTAGCCAGACAAGCATCATCAAATCCTTGGTCTCAGAACAGAAAAAAGTGTATCCGTGCTGCAGAGATTAGCCGGCCGATAGTGTTCTCTGTTGTGTATGAACGGTTGTAGACAACCTCAGGCTGCTGTGGGAGAACCGAGCTTCTCAAATTATCTCATAAAAGGCAGATGTGGTATTGTGCAGGCCTCAAACATTGGATACAAGTCAGTCGCAATTAACTCCCAAAGATAAAGAACATACTCTCATAGACTGCCTTGGGTTTAGCAGTGTGTATTTTCCCTGGAAAGTTGGAACAATAACAAAGACGGTATTTGTCAGCTTTAATAAAGCAGTGTATTCCCTTGGAGCTGGCTGCAGAGCAGTGCTTAGCATGTATGCCTTTCTGGGGTACCGTTCTCTTTACAGTAAATGAAAAGCTAGAAGCCAAAAATTGTGTATAAAGGGAGCACAGCTATCAAAGATCTTTCTTGAGCTTCATCAAGTTTGGGCACTTTCGCCAGATCTTTCTAAAACATTTTGCAGAAATTTTTATGCCATCTACATCTTCCAGAAAAGGTAGTAGCTGATGAATGCTGCTGTCAGCTGTTGTGTGCCGGAACATACTTGACAGCAGCCAAATTGACTCCAGCTATGGGAAGGCAGTGTATTCCTTCATCAAAACCGTTTAAAACATCAACCCAGGATTTGGAAAAAAATACTTGCATGTGAAGGTACCTACCAATCCTACAAATCCAAAGGGAGTTGGGACATGTAGTAAGTGGGTGAATTGCCAGCACCCAAAGCTATCTTGGAGTTACTTCTGCTAAATCAGAGATGGCAATAGGAAGGAAAATGGATAGACAGAAATGTTGTGCCAATATGCAAAGTTTGCAAGTAACTATTTATATTAGTCTTAAAAGAAGAAGCTGAAATGAGATTCAGATATGAAGCTATAAAATTAAATCGATCATAGTCAACGTGATTTGGCGCAAAATCATGAAACAAAGGTGATTGAGGAGTTCTCTGGTTTGGCTGGGAAAATGGTGCAGTATAAAAAGACTTCTTTGCTTTAAAATATCATGGTAGGTTCTAAACCTAAGCACGCATTGAAGGGATTAAGAACTGGCTAAATTACAGTATTGATAAAAAGGTGATAAGAGCATTTATTTAAGGGACTGGTTTCTGTTGGACTTCTACTGATACCACTGGCCAACTGTTTGCTATTTGATACAGTGAACAGCTTTGAAATAACTATAAAAATTGCTGCAGATCACTGTGAGGATGCCCCAAGATTAGCAAAACAGTCCTATGTGGATGGGACAAGTTGGTAACCTGAACAACAAACAGAAATGGACTTCAGTGCAGCAAAATGTTAAATTATATATTTAAGAACAGGAAACGCAGGCAGGTTTCTGCAGACTGCAAGGATTTTGGGGACACCATGGGCATGCAGACTAACATAAACTCCCAGCAGGACAGTGGGACTTAGTATGATCTTTGAGCTAAAAACAGAGGTGTGAAAAGGGTGCGTGGGGAAGTGATTTATCTCTTCCTCTGGGGCTGGAGAAACAGATGCTACGTTGCCAGAGAATAGCTCTAGCTTTTTTTTTTCTTTTTTTTTAAGAATTTACATACTGGATTGTATAAAATAGCCACAAAAATTATTTGAGATAAAGAGTTTATTCTCTTCATCTGGGTGAGACCTATTTGAAATGTCCAGCCTTGGTTTACAACAAAAGTTGTGAGGAGTCTTGATTACTGTATGTCAATGTATTACTGTATGATAATGAGATAAAGCAGAAATGTAGTGGGCAACGTAAGGGAGATTCCATACAGAGTCCCTGCTCTGAGGCTGGCTCTAGCTGGAAGAGCAGGATGCCACATGCTCCCCATCCTGTGGTTGCACAGCTCCCTTTAATCCCCCCTAGCCAGCTGGGAGTTGGCTACACCCCTCAGGTAAACTGCTGAAATTTTGTTCAGGATGGATTTAAAGAAGCCACTAATCTCCTCTCTGTAGGCATGAGCTCAATAGTCACTCCACCCCACCAAAAAAAAAAGCACAAGTCACCCCTGCCCCTGCCAGCCAGATGGCAAGGCTTGAGCAGATGCTAAACCCTTTATTCAACCAGGTTTCCCAGGGGACAGAGGCTGAAACAAGATGCAGTCATTAGCTGGTGCAAGTGGAATAGCAGGAGTAGAAATGCTGGGATGCAGCAGCAAAGAAACAATCACTGCAATACAGGCAGAGATATTACAGTCCTGAGGAAATGACGAGGAGACAGAGCCTTTAGACCAGTGGCTTATTTAAAAAACAAAATCAAATCTTGAGCGGCAAGGAAACAAAAACAAGACGAAGTTCTGATGCAATGGTAATTCTGAGTTAAGAAAAAGTCTTTTATTTTTTTAAATAATCATCTCTTTGAAGGAGCAGGACTCCTTCATCAACTCTTATTTTTAGCAGTTAACTCTAGGCAGCAAGCTGGGAAAAGAGAGTGACAGTATCTCCTCAAGAAATTACTGGGTATTGAACAGCTCTTCAGTGAAGAAAGATGTAACAGGATCAAATACCTAACAGATGAAACTAGAGAATCACTGGAACAAATTCCCAGTGGCTGTAATCAGTACTTTGTTTCTTGGTGCCTTGTAAGGGAGACTGGATGCTGCTCTGGAAGATAGACTTTAGTAAAAACACAAGCCGTGCTTCATTGAAACTGACAAGATTAGGGCTTTAATAAAAAAAAGGTGCATAAAACTTGAATTGCTAGTACTACGCAGGTTGTTGAAGATGACTAGATGATAAACTGCATGATGGTTTGTTTTTTTCTGTTTGCTTTCAAGTTAGATGTCTCTGCTCCTGAAGGCTGTTTCCACAATGTGGAAGTGCAGCTACGGCAGCCCAGAGCCTGCTTCAGGCTCCGCGGGGCAGTGGAGCAGGAGTGCTTGTAGCTACAGCAGGTTTGTCTCCTACCTCATGCACATTTTTCCAGCCTGCATATTTATGTTTACATACACATCTCTGCTTTTAGCTTTCCCTTCTGGCAACATGGAGTCCTGTCCAGCTCTGAAACTCTACCCCCTGCCAAACTGTGCAAAAAATGTACTTCATGCAGGGGAAATGATACAGAAAGAGGCAATTTCAGAAGAGCCTCAGTGGCACACAGATACAGACAATCAATGCTGGACACTAGAAAATGGTGAATTCTATGGGCAAGAACATTGAATTTATGTCCCTTAGGGAAAATGCTAAACTTACAAAGCTGCAGAATGGTGGATCTGTGGCACCCTGGAGAGATAAGCAGCAGACAGTGACCAGTACTTGCGGCACTAAGATGGCACTGACAGTTTATGCTCTTTCCATGTTTTTAATTCAGTTGTGCAACCACTGAAGTTAACAAATGCACTGATGGGAATGTGTCCTGTTATTGGGAAATGGAAAGTCGTGCTGAAGAAAGATCACAGAACTGCTGCAAGTGCACACAGCAAGGCCTCAGAATAATGACTGTTACCACTGTGTTCTCAAAGAGTGTTTTCTCTTTATGTGCATTATGGGCATGGTTTTCTTTTATTTTTGCAAGAAAACAAGTATGTCCTTTCCTTACTGTTCCTTAAGTAGGACCCCAAGCACGTCTGACTTTTTATGACTTCCTAAAATGGACACCTGTGGATCAAATGCAATGCGGACTTTACATTTTGAGAAAGCAAATTTATAAAGATCTAAGTATAAGGGATGTGCATCCATGATTTATTAGTGTTAAGTGGATGCTTATTTTTAAAACACAGTGCAGTTTTTACAGCCAAAACACGACAATAAACTGAAATTGCTCAGAAATAGCTGTGAGAATGTTCAAGCTGGGGAACAGGTGAAAATTTCTGAAAATTCCTAGTAGTAAGAAAGTACATTTAAGCTATAACTTTAGCTCTGTTATTAACTACGTGCTCAAGTGAGACTTACTCAAGCTGTATGTACATTTATCAAAGTATAACATTTCTTTCTACTTAATAAGACAGAGGGTTCAAGTTAGTCCCGTTTAGAATAATTTTAGTCTTTATAATCATATCCTGATTCCATTTAAACTGATTAAATAACAATGAGTACAGCAGAACAGGACTAGGATTTTATTTTATTAAAAAATCACTCAATAAATTTTCAGCACTTAGAAAAAGCTTTTCATTTGCCAGTAACTACATACATGCATTAAGAATTTTAACACTCTAGTACCATAGCATTCGGTTATTAGCTCATTCCAGTCTGTACAATTCCAGGCAGCTCCCCCCGTAACACATCTGTGTTCTGAAGGTGTGCCAGGATGGCTCCTGGGCAGCAGACGGAATTCCCTGTGAAGCCTTTCTAGAGTCCTGGCAGCCGAGGAGGCTGTGAGGCAGCCAGAGGTGGACGGGGACATCGTGGAGAGGCTCTGGTGTGCTCAGCACTGCCATACGCTTGGCCATCGGCTTCCAGTGCTACTGTGAGGTGGCACCACAAGCCAGTATGGTGGTGAGTTCAGGTTCCTTCAAGCACCTTAAATTGCCAGAAGGTATTTAGACTACGCAGCTGGTGAGCAGCATGGGTGTCATCAGCAGCAGTGAGGATGTGTATGAGAGAGAAGAAGAATATGGAGGCAGCAAAAAGAGAACAGAGAGGAAAAGAGTATCAGAAGTAGAGAAGAAGTAAGTGATATAGGAAAAGAAGGTGTAAGAAAAGAGGTAGAGGTAAAAGGGCTTATATTCATAAGGAATACTATTATGCAATATGAATGACATCAAGTAACTGTGGTAACATTCATCCAAGGATAAAAAATCAGTAAATATGACTGACCTCTAGTGATGACCACAGTCTCAATTGCATATTTGGGATATATTACATATTTATTATCAAAAAAGAAAACATACTTTGTTTTTGCTGGCATAGTACAGTATTCTTTTATCTTACTTTTCAGGTCTACTTTTCTTTCTGTCCATTCTAAACTTGAGTAGATAATTATGTATATCAAGTCACCATAATGAGTAATAGTTTATCTTTAAATAAAAGATGAAATTGAACCTTTTAAAACTTTCCTACTTAATTCTCATAAATAGCAAGTTCAAGATGACAGTTGTCCACTGCCAAACAGATACCCGAAAAATCCATTCTGTGCCAAAATGTCAAGATGAAGATTTAGGCCAGGCAATTAGGTATACTGTCTCTAAAAGAAACACCTCCCTGCTTCTTTTAGAGAAGTAAAATAAATGGAGAATACAGTTATCAGATTTCTGCATAATAGCAGAAATAGCAGGTATATAGAAAAGACGCCTTTTGCGCAGGAAAAATGTAAACTTAGTTCTGTTCCTTTATGGAATATAGAGCTGAAATAATCAGAACTGTGCTAAAAGCAGAGGCCCCACACGGGGCAGGGGACAAATCAGAGCTACATGGCCAGGGCTGCTTCTTTGGGTCTGACTGCAAACAAAGGAGACTGAGTGCTGCTTTGAGAATTCCCTGTCTGCCTGAGAGGAAGCATAATAAAGGCATCAAAGAAATGCCCAGAGGCAGGCGGGGAAGCGCTTACAGCTGACTGGGAGAAAACCCAAGATTAGATACAGAGTTTGTGAGCAGAAAATAAGCTGGAAAGTTTACTTACAAGTACTAAAAGAAACATATTACCCCTTTTTGTTTGATTCCTGCTATGCTAATTGAAGTACCATTTTTGATATGTATTTTCTAAATAAATAGGAATTCATAATCTTACGTTACTCTTTCACCAAATTACTTTTCTATGAGAAGTAGCTCTATAGATCACAATCCTTAGCTCTTTATGTTAAGATTCAAAAATAACAAAATTAGGGTTGAAAAGTGTGATGTGTATTTGCTAGATAGAAAAAGTATCAGAATTTGAGTGTATTAAAAATATATTTTTTGCTGTTGTTGTAAGACCAAATTATTTTTATTTCCTTCTTTTACTTGTATTTGAGGTGTTACCTGGTTAGCACTTTTATGAGGTGTCTCATAGTATTCTTTGCAAGTCTTTACAACTCAGTATTGCCGTCCAAATGGGATGAGTATATTTTCTGTTGGGTTATATTGTTTTAAATAGCAGTATTTTCTTATTTAACCAAACGGGTTATAATGCTGAGGAAGAGTAAACATAGGGCCCATTCTGACCTGCACGTAAACTGCTAAAAAGATACAAATATTAAATCAAGTGAGCACGTGTACTACTTGTGAGCACATGTATGTGTTTTGTGATGACCACTGGTGCATCTCTAACTGTTTTTGTGGGATAACAGGTGAGTGATCTGGAGTATGTGTGTGCTACAGCTGGGTATCTGCCTGGGACATGAGAACACAGAGGACATACAGCTTCATCTTAGTTATCTTCTGCATTAGCAGCAGCCCAGAGGTGTTAGCAGTACCTTCAGCTGTGGCTAGTTGAGTTAGGACAGAGCTGGCCCAGAAATTCATACTCCTGTGGCTTCCAGGTTCTTGGTAGCCAACAGCCAGATTAAAAGCAGCTCAGTTGGCCTGGCCTGCGGGACGAGCACACCTCATGATTGCTGCATGCTAATTCCAGTAGCTGCAACAGCAAGGCAGGGAATGGGTGTGGAAACACAAGAACGTATTGCCCGTACCCATGTCTTTGAACAGGACTCCATGACTTTCCCATGTGTTTTGTGAAGTAACACAGTGAAAAACATTTGCCCTTCGTTTCACCTTTTGAAGGCACACAAATGATGCATCCAGGACAACATTGTGTTCTCAGGGTGGCAAAGAGCCCTCAGCTTCCTCCCTGTGTGCTCCTCAAACACCTTGGTTCCTGCTACGCAGTGTTCTGTTGTTCTTCTCCCAGCCTTCCCTGAGCAGCGCTTCTTGCCTCAGAATGTGAAATGAATTTTCATTCATGTTTCTGCTGGGTTGACAAGATAAAAAAAAGAATCGCTACAGCTAAATGGAGCTGAAAGTTTATTAAAGTATTTGCATGAAATTTTGTCAACAGTATAGCAAGGAGTTCCGCTTAAGAATGCAAACATGCTGGTTCACCTACAATAAAGATTTCTACAGAATAATAACATACCAATTTATTTTTAGTTCTTATAAAATCATTTATCAGTCTTTCTGCAGATTCCTTTTATTTTCTCTGTACTAGCCTTACTTCTTCAGAAATTATTACATCATATTTACTAACCATGTTTTATACAAACATCTGACATTTATTTTCTACAGTCGTTTGCCCATTTTGTTGCAGGAACTGGAAGTGGGCCAAAAAGCTGATCCTGTAGCCGGAGCACAGGCAAAAAGGAACTAGTATCGTGTGCAGTAGAAAGAGCGTGTGATATTTGTAGATCTGGATTTCTGCATCCAGCCAAGCCACTCCACAGGAAACTTGTCTAGGACTAGATGCATAATGTTCAAGGTTGAAATGAAGAGTTTTCCTTCACAGAACGGCCTTAGGTGAAAACCATCTATACTTATCAGACCATCCCCATTTAATCTCTAATCCTGATTAATAACTGATTCTGTGATGCTCATTTATTATGACAGTAAGTGCTATCAGTCATATTATAGCTTTTTCAATTAATTTAATAATTTCCCATAGGAATACACGTGCAGCAGTTCATTCCTCAGAATGTAGGCAGCTTTTCTAATACGTTTCAATTAAACACTTTCTGACCCCTTTGATTCGCTCTGAATTTTAATTATTTTCCATTGCAGAATACTGGCTTAATGATGACCTGAATATATTTCTTAAAAACTATGTCTGTGGTTGCATATTGCAAGGGTGAAAGGTTTGCTCCTCGGTTATTGGCGCACTCATTATGAGTCGTTAGTTTCTGGAACAATTTAGACATTAGAGGACAGATCAGGAGAAATACTGGGCACTCTCACTGCAGACATTTTTTATCTCACAGAAAAAGCAAAACACAAGGAAATTTGGCATGACATTTGCTCATCTTCTGATTAGACCAGGCATTCATAAATTGCGAATTGTGAAACACATCGCAACAGGAGAAAAACAACATCCTATCAACTTTTCCCCTCCTAATTTCAAATGCAATTTATCTGAAGGTTGCAGGGACTCCTTGCAACATAAAGTGGAAAATACTTCGAAGTTCTAAACTTTTTCACTGGAAGTTTTTCTTTGTTTTGAAAAAAGTAGTACAAGCTTTTCCTACTTTTCGTTTTATCCTTTCTTCTACGATCTAACACTCCCATATTATCTGAACATACTTTTCCCATCAAAATTCTTGTTCTAAATCTCTGCCAAAGATGCCCAGTTTTTGCTCTCTTCCTCCTCTAAGCTAGTGTCCTGGTTTGAGGTAAAATGAACCTATTTTCTGTTTTACAACTTTACTTTCTTAGCTGGGCCTCTTCTAGCTAACTAAACTCTGAAATTAACAGCACACTGTTCAGAGAACTGTTTCGTCTCACAGTGATAAGACTCAATTTTCCCAAGGAACAATAGGCAGGGAGGCCCTTGCTTATCCTTATTGCTGGAACAACCAAGGTCAGGTAATTTTGTTGGAGGGTGGGAAGCGGAAGTGTTGAAGGGTCCCACCTGCAAGGAGGAGCGGCCAGGACAACTGACCCAAAAACTGACCAACAGGGGTATTCNTAGAATAAATTTTCAAAGTAGAAACTTTAACCTCTCTCTTCAGATCTCCAGAGACCCTCCAGCACTACCTGGAAATAAAGCAAAGTATCAACTAACCTGCAGTCTTCTGTCTGCCTCCCACCAGCCAACACTTCACTGATGACTGTAAATAACTGCTGGTCAGGCTATTTAAATCTGAAAATTACGTATTCTGAAAATTAAGGTGCATTTAATTTTGAAAATCTTCATTCAGGTTTCCAGTGCAAATTGGGAAAACTGCAGAGGTGACCCTTCAGTGACCTGACCATACCATTCTGCTGTAGTATTTCCATCCAGCAGGTGCTTTCTGACAGACTCTCTCCTGAGCTGGGGCACTGCCTCTAGTTTCAGCCATCTGTGATCACTCTGTAGCTTGTGCACCGGCGCTGTGAGAAATAGCCCAGTCTGCAAACAAGGAAGAGTCTCTGTGTTTGTATATACAGACTGCCTGATGAACTGCATATTCTTCCCTTCTTATCCCACACATGTACACGCTCACTTTTCAGGTTAATGTCTCTGCAATGATCCTCTTCAGCAATGAAAGCAACTACCTCTCAGAGCATGAGCAGTGAATGGCTTTGATTCGCTACCATTTGTGTGTACAGTTGAGATGAGTATAGATTCAGAAGCAACACTAAAAGCAGCAGAACTTCAAGCTGATGATTTCACGAGGGTTGCAAGAAGGATGAGTAAACCAGTGCCCCTGTCTCTCATAGCACTACCTGGTACAGTGTCACACAGAACAGGCTGCTTCTGCCACAAGACCAGAACCACGTTCCGCCTGTGTGACATAACATTGTTTACCAAGTTATGCAGGTAAGAGAGAAATGTATTCCCAGAATGAAAAACCCTCGGAACCCAGTGTCATGTGACACAATGCTACATTGAGACATTCTGAGCCTGAATTTCAGAGAAGCTGAGGTCAGAAGTCAGATCCACAGCATTTCTGTAAAGCTCCATCTTCATAATTTCTCTTTCACAGGTGTTTACCATAATCTGGGTCACATTGCTTTATGTTATTTAGGTAATTAATGAGAAGACATGCACATCCTTCCTAACACCAAAATGTGTTAATTTTATGCTTTATTGGTTTATTTTTCAAAACTACGTGCTTGTACTGCTGATTTGTGCCTTCTTTTCCAAGCCAAATGCATTTATTGCTTAACACCAAAGGATGATTAAAACTGCACTCAGAGTGTGACATGGAAGATGATTACTGCTAATTTAACCATTTGACTCTGTAATGCCATTAGGCAATTGGCTGTTGACATACCCTTTCTGCTGGTAACCCCGTTCAGGTAACCAAGTGGCATTTGTTGTGTAAAGACTGCATTCCAAGAGAGCTGTAGAATAAAGGAGGAAGCTGAACTGGTTTCTCTTTAGATCTCAACAAGTTCTCATTTTTCATCTTTCACAGTGTTTACTCTCTGCTTTGTATCTATTTTCATTTTTTTTTTTAATAAACAAGCTTTCTCCTCTAGCCTCTTTCTTAGCATTAAGGAACAGAGCTAGGGCCTCAGTTCAGGGCAAATTAGAACAGGAAATGTCAATGATCTGACCCTTTGTCTGCTTTTTAAGAACCTGGCAGCAAAATGGGATAGCTCAGGTCCTGGTGAATTTTAGCAGGTAGTTCCACTTGGGCCTTTGTGAGGACAGTCAAAAAAGCAGCTTAAAAACACCTGACTGCACTCTGAAGCATTACCTTCTGTCACTACTCCAGCATTTTAGAAACTGTCAAAGCTACACACCCCAGTATGTGCTCAGTAGTGGGAAGTGGCCTGAAACTGGCTGTCCAGACCAACTTTGTGAGCTACCTTCACATGAGTCCCAGGCTTTCCAGATCAGGTATCTTACGGGCCTCTGTGGCTGAGCCGTGCAATATGTTACATCAGAACAGTGAAATGACCCACAAAAAGGTGACAGTAAACAATGATGAGACTGGAGAGAACAAGTCTCAGACACAGGCTATTTAAACGGACACTGGAAATCTTCACTTCTGACTGGCTTTGTTCTGCCAATATCCCATTCCCACAGTTACTTTTGAACAACTCTGTGGCTGCACAGTGAGACAGTTCAGGAACTAGTCCAACAAATAATAAACCAGCAAAAAGAAACACAGACTATTATTCAGTGAGATCAAAGGTCCCTGCTCAGGTTCACTACTCACCCCCTCCCTCTTGAATTTGTGTGCCCAAGAGCAATAATCAAAAGACAGAAATGTCTGCTAATGCCCCAATATATATCCTAAGCCTCAGTTTCACTGAGCTGAAATTCCAAATCCACATTTGTGGAAGCAGAATCTGTAAAAACACTCTGAAAATCATGTAATGGCATTTAAAGAGAAGTTAAAATGGGTCTTTGAGCAGATTAAAGATAGTGTTCTTGCCAGCATGGAGTAACTTCAATTTGGGAACTTGTGCCCTGCAGACAGCTATGTCTTGCTACCTAACTGCTATAAATTAGAAAGAATCCTTGAAGGAACATATTCCCCTTTAGAAGGAGTATTTGAATTTTCAGCTATGGTAGTATAAACTGAGCTCCAGACAGGATATAAATTTGATCATTACATTTAATCCTAACCTAGTATTAAATATGAATCATAACTAATCAGTGTGTCAGAATAAGGGCGTATGCTTTCTCTAGTTATCACAAGTAACAAACGCCAGGTTATAAAGGCCTTACCTGCAGACAAGCGCTGAAGTCTTGCACAGCTGTTTCTGAGTCAAGCCAGGGCTGTCCCTGCAGCTCTGCACACTCACTCTCCTCTTGCGCTGCCTCCCTTTTATCTGCCCACGATTTGGACATGGCTGGTGTTGCCCCCCCGCAGCGCTGTGCTCACTGTGTGGGATGTGCCCTGCTTCACAGGTGCCTGTAAAGAACTTTGAAGAAGGAGACACTGAGCAAGTGTAAGGTGCCAGGAAGTTTTTCTTGCTTTGGAAATACTTGTATGTCCCTTGCTATCTGTCTTAAAGAGCTGACACTGGCTGAACTCTTTAACATATTTTCTGTCTGAGCCCGTTCCCAGAACTCCGACAGTGTAGGCTGGGGATGAGATAACTGACAGAGCAAGGTGGAGTTGTTCAGCCCTCTTCCTGTTACAAACAGCAAGACAGTAATTTCTGTCAGGACACTCCAGATTCCCCACACTCCCTGGTATTTCTAACGAGCTTTGATTTTTTTGAGAAAGTTCTTTCGGAGTCTGGGGCGGGGCGGGGGGAGATTGGGAAGTAAGGCCTCTGAAGGTTGGTACATTTAAGGAACCTGACAGAGCTTTCATGACCCTTAGTTGGGACAGCGTAAGCTTATTACAGGGTATGTTTCACTTTTAATTTGCAGCAAGACAAAATAACCTTTAATTCTTGTCTTCAAATATAGGATATGAGCAGACTAACCAGAAAAGTTTCTTTCCCCATTTCATGCACACAATTGGCACGTTCAGTAGAAAAAAAAAATGTAGCTGGCTATTTAAGGTGATCTATGAACTATTAATTAGGAAGAAATGCTACATGAGAACTGAGAATCTGGCTTTTATTTTTACCTTTTGGGATAGAAACACCACATATTACTGTGTTTCTAATTAATTACGCACTAATGAAAACAGGTACATACTATTAAAACTTTGTATTTTGCACATAAATCTGTGTAAGGAATTAAAAACCATACCCTCTGTAAAAAAATATACCAGGACTGAATCTAATCTGAACATTTATGACTCTCTTCAGATTCAGCTAATTTTAATGCTTACAAGTTTTGCTCTCGGTTGCTGCTTAATTTTTCAGCTACTGTCCTTCAGCACTGGCTTTTATAAATAAAAGCTCTCATCGCCTCTCTTCTGGCTCCAAGATATTTATAATCCTTCATTCACACAAACAGAGCTATCCAGCTACAAATACGTGCTTATTTCTCTTTATCTCATTTCTTGATGATGTTTTTCTGTTCATTTTAATCAGTGCATTCCATCCTAACTTGTCTCCTGAGCAGATGCTTATTCACTAGTTACATTCTCAAATTCTTTACTGTAACTAATGGAAAGGTGAAGTATGACCTCAAGGGGGCACGGGCAACAGCAGGCACTCTGAACCTGGCAGGTTGTCCAGCTAAATGTTATAGCTGGGGTTTCCATCACTTTCCTGCGAATGCTCACAGGCAGGGAGGTCAGCTCTGGCATCATCTGCCTTTCAGGTTTTTACAACTTCTTTTTGCGAGCTACTGCCTCTCTTGAGATGCCAGCAAAGTAGCTCCCTGTTCTGTGTAAAGCAAAATCAGCTCCTTTATTCTAAAGTTCATACTGTTACTTGGAACAGAGTAATTTCTTGCCGTATTTATACATAATAAAAATTTAAAATGAAGTTTTCTTTGTGGTGGTCAGAAAGAACACAATAATAGGGGAAAGCAGGAGAAAAGGGTTCTAAATCTGCACTTCTCCTCAAGAAATTATACCTATGATTTACTTATTGATTAATGCCCCTGTTTTTGATAATTTTCAGATAGAAGCTCTCAGGAGCAGGATAACTCTTACTCTCTCTTCTTCCTTCCTCTTGCTGACAATTAGCGTGACTCAGTCTACAAAGCATCAGCAGTGTCAATGACTCAGCCATGTGACATGTGCTCCATTAGTCCAATCTAGACATGAATTAAAAAAGAAGCAAATACAAGTTTTTTTATATTGTGGGAAGACAGCTCTTTCAATTTTATAAATATAAAATGTTCCATCCAACCACCCACAGAAGGAAGTGACTTCATATAGCTGACCACTTAGCTACCGCCCTAGTAATTGTCAATATATTTCTTTCTTTCCAGCATGTCAAAAAAGCATTTTTCCTTTTGGTTCACATATAACTTGAAAGAAATCATATTTTGAGCATAAGGTATATTTTTCAAAAAACAGTTCAGTTCACACAAAGCTTGCCTCATTCAGTCTAAAGCCTCTAAATACAGAGTGCTGTTCCCACTGGTAAAGCCACTGAGCAAACTCCCAACTGGAGACCAGAGCACTTCTGTCATTCTTTCTCTCTTGAACAAAGTGCTGTGCAGTACGTGTTCCGTATCAGGAGCGACTTAAAAAGATGCTCCAAAAATCAGAGGAGATTCTATCTTGCTTATGAAGTTATACATAATGTACAGGGGATACTTTATACATGAAAAGAGTAAATCTATTTCCAGCCCACAGCTATCATTCTCAGTACACTATGGAGCAAAGCTGTTTCTGGCAGTGCTGATCTGAATCATGTGTTAAAAGTTTCCTTGATCACTCACCGAGTTCTTATTAGCAAAACTCATTCTCCTCTGAACACTCAAGGGATGTGGCTTATGGTGGTATTTTCCATTCTTTGCTTTCTTTCCATTAAATAAATCTATTTTAATGTTTTAAACAGAGCTTCTAAGCTATTTTATTTACAGAGTGCATCCTAAGGAACGTTCCCCAGACATGTCCTTTTTTTCCAGAGCGAAGGTTGAGGTTCTGCTGATATTTGTTAGGTGTGAACACCTTTGAAGGTGACTGTTTAAATTGCCAGCAGATATTAAACACCCCTGACAAAATTTAGTAAAATAGCTAATACATTCACGACAGCATTATCCCCCCCCCCGAGGAGAACCAACAACATAAAAGAGTCTTCTGATAGTCTAGTCTAACAAATATCACTTATGCAGTATATTTCAAGTTCAAAGTGGTCTAGTTAATGACTCCTTAAATTTCACTCTGGCAACAATTCAGAAAGCTGGAACTCCGTAACACTGAGTTGATGAGAGTTATCTTTTCTATTTTTAATGAGATACATACTAACACAGGGAGCTCACTGCAGAATCAGCATCCTGGGAACAATCTGCAGGCCACGTGCTTGTACTACACAGCAGGGGAAACATGGAGCAAGTTTGTAGTGTTGTAGTTGTTTGTTGTATGTCTTACAGTGCTGTCTCAGATAGTAGGAACTGCAGAGAATATAACAGGAGGCAGATGTTAGCCTGTGTTGTCAGGTTACCTGCATTTGGGTAACACAGAGGAGTTACACAAATACAAAGCAGGTTAATTGGAAGTCATTCACTGAAGCAGGTTCTGCCTGACTCCTCGGCTCTGAGTGACTACTGAACAAACATGCCAAACTGCAATCCATGCCTCACTGTACAAACCACTACACCAAAATAAGAGATAGTACTTGCAGAATTTAGAATCTACTCTACAGCTTTTGAATTGCGGTACTTATTTTATTTACATCTTTCAGTACCTGCTTTTTCTCTTCTGTTTCAGGATTACTTGGTAAACATTTTTCTGTATAATGATCCAATTTATAACTTTACTTCCAACATTCTTCAGTTTAGTATCTATTTGATATTTTGTCAGAAGTCATCCAGATAAGAAAAGAAATCCCAGTGTTTGAATAATTTTTTGCTGGAGTACCAGAAGCAATGGGATAATCAAAGAGAGATGGCAAACACGATGTGCATTTACAATAGGGGGAAAAAATGCTATCTGCTATGGTGTCAGCAATTCCCATCTTGCTAGTTTGTACAGTTTTCTAGTGAAAGGGTTTGAAAAAACAAGAGTCCATCACCTGGCACCAATGCCCACAAGTTCATAGACCTAACTGGCCTCTCAGGGCACTAACATTTCCAAAATACAATTAAAAATACTGTAATAGTGAATTACATTATTTATTGAAATAATGTGAAACAGTCCAATTCCAAACATAAGACATTCTGAGTAAATTAAAGCTTCATGTAGAATCTGCTCATGAGTTGAAGCTTTATTTGGAATCTGATCACAATTTATAGTTTGCATTACTTTCTACCACTGGATTTGGCAGCAGCTGTGCTTTGTAATAGCATATTAGACTATTTAGATCTTAAATGAATCATCAACTTCCTGTAGACACTTACACTGCAACACAAATGTTTTTTGTCCAGCACAGCAATAAAGCAAAAGCTTTTAAGAAGTCTGTTGTGTGCTGAACTGCATCTTCCTCGTTGGTTTATAAAGTTCTGTGATCTCAGAAAACAGAAGCCATAAAATTCTACTGCTATATAATTACTTACCTGTTATATCCTGTACAAGCAATTTAAAAGTATGTGTTTAGTCACAGTATAGAGTTAGTTGCAGCCAACGTATTCCAGTAAGTGAGGCTGACGTTAAATCTTAGAACAGCATCCAGCCTTCTCACAACTTTCCTTTCTAAGAAAAAGGCCCTGAAGAAGGGCTGAAGATTTACAAGCAGATAGAGCTGGGAAAGGGGGGAGAGGGTGACACACTGTGTCCCTCAGCCAACGAGCCTGCCCAAAGCTTATGCAATGTGTCTTGTCTACACAGTTTCAGAGCGTTCTCCCTGGAGAACACTTAACCGTAACACTTCTTGCTGGCAGGGAGAGTTGAAAGGTTAAGGGTGTCTTATTGCCAAAGGATTGCGTTAGGAAATAGGTGCTTCAAGATCAGATTGGGCTTGAATGCCAAGGGATTTGCGAATGTGGGAACACGACGCTCTAGTTTTTCCGAGGGACTCCAAACCTTCTTACTGACAGAGACGTGAAGATAATCTTGTGAAAGCTTCTAGCTCGCCTTCTTTCCGGAAAAAGCAACCCGGCTCACCAGACACAGCGCATCGCAGCTTCCCTCCCCAAAGGGAGGCGCGAACCGGCTCCAAAAGCCTAAAAACCGAACAGCAAAAATCAAGTGAGGTTCCCCCTTCTCCTCAGAGCTCACCGCTGCTCCGTTGCTCAGCGCGGCCCCACAACCCCGCTGAGGGGCTCTCACCCCACGTCCACGTCCACGTCCGCACCTGCACCTCACGCCTCTATGGAGGCAAAGCAGCCCCACGCACAGCTCTCACCCCACTCCCCACAGGCACCCTCAGCTCTCGCTTCCCTCCGGGACCGCGCTTAGGGAACACTCATGCGCCGTATTTACACCCATTGAGCACCCTCTCGTTACCGTATATACCCGTGTGGCGAGCGGCACAGGAAGGACTCTCCGAGCAAGGAGGCGTTACCGTACTTCCCCGCCACTGACGCGCTCCCACATTTCAGGATACCGAGCTCAACACGTGCTACCGTATATGACAGCGCAACAGCGCAGACCCGTGATGCCCCTCATAGAGGAGGCAGCCGAAGCAGCGCATGCGCTGTCGGGCGGCGGGGGCGTGGAGCCGCGACCCGGTGGGATGAGGAGGAGCGGCTTGAGTCCCGCCTTCTTCCTGCCGCTCTGGGTCCGGGCGCAGGCCTTGCCCGGGGCTCTGGTTCCTCGGCCGCGCAGCGTGGAGTCATGCCGCAGCGGAGGACGGCGGAGCGCGGACCTTGCCAAGGGGTGGCGGAGAGCGCCAGGCACCAGCGGCAGCTTCTAGAAGGTGCTGGGCTGGGGGGGAGGGGGTGGCGGGAGTGCGCGACCTCATCCTGCCAACGGTCAACCAACCGCCTGCGCGGGCCGGGGCTGTTGGCCTCCGCGCGTGCCGGGCGGTTGGCGCGGGGAGAGCGGCCGCCCGAGGAGTTGGGTGTGTGCGGGGTGAGGGGATCCCGCTGCCTGTCGGGGCCTGTCGGGCTTGGCGGAATCGAAGCGGGGCAGCAGCCCGCCGCCCCCCGCGGCTGTCTGCGTGTTATCCCGCGAAATGCAGCTGGCTGTATTTTTTATCTTTTCGTCTTATAAGTTGGGTTTTTTTTTCTTTCCCAAAATAATCCCCCCCCATCCCCTTTGGAGAAGACGTTATTAAAATAAGCAGCGGTGAGGTGTTGGTGCTTGTGAGCGGCAGATGGATGCCGCCTTTGGCCTCGGCAGAGTCACTGCACACCTGCGGGATCGCGCTGACCTTAAAGCGAGTAAGAGCTGCCGGCTCTGCTTGGTCCGTGGGTTTCATCATCCCTTCGCCGTGTTTCACAACAGCGCGGCGGCAGGGCAGCCCGCCTCGGCCTCGTGTGTTGGCACTGCCGTCATGCCACCCGCCTCTGCGAATCAAAATGCGGCCTTGGCTTTGTGTTCTTCAGGTGACCAAAACTGGCACTCTCTGCGAAGTTGACCTGTGCTTGCGGAGAGAGAGTGCTTTAATACATGCCCTAGGTGGATGCAGAGAGTTCTAGCTGTTTACATTCTGTTTAAAATTCTTTGTACTTATAGCTGCATTTAGCACAAATGCATAGTGTGTTGCACAAACAAGTGCACTGCGTGTATATGGTCCTGTTGGTAAGAATCTACAGTATGGAAGAGGCCTGAAATGCTGTTGTGCCATTTACTGTGCTCCCATTACTTCTCTTACACTTTCGAGTTTTAAATCTTACTTAGATAGACTGGTAGAAGACTTCTAGCAAAAAGGGAAAAAAATACATAGGGCTTGCTTACTTATGCTCTATTTTTCTCTGTACAAATTTGCTTATTAATTGAAACTTAAGTTATTATGGATCCTAGAAATTGACTTCTGTTGGGATGTTTGCCAGTGTAAGAACTTCAGATTTGTTTGAAAAACTCTCAGGAAATGTGACCAATGTGTTGTATATGTTATATAAAGCATTAGTGGGAAAATAGCATCCACAGAGAACTTACATTAACATTTTCTTAAAGTGTAAGTTTGAAACCTGTTGTAGGATGTGATGGTCTTCTTTCTGTTATTGTTAGTTTGTTGTGTTGTTTTTTTTTTTTTAAACTTTGTTTTTGTTTCATTTCAGGGAAAGCTCAGGCAGAAGGCGGATCAGCTCGAACATCGCTTCTTATTTTAGTGTCCATCTTCTTATCAGCTGCTTTCCTTATGTTCCTGGTGTATAAAAATTTCCCACAGCTTAGTGAGTAAGTATGTCAGGAAATATTAACTTACTTGCTTTTCATTCAGTATCAGATTTTAGAGGAGACTACATGGGGTTAAATTATTTTTAAACTGGCATGAGTTAATTATAGACATAACCTTATTTTTTTTAAGAAGGAAATTAGAGTTTGTAACCTGGAAAGTCAGGACACAAAACTTAATATTTAAATACTACCTGGTAGCATCTGTGTAAACAGGGTTGTACTTGACCTAGGGTTTTGTTGCACAGTTGAGATACCACGTTTTGAAAAGTTACCCCTGTCACATTAGCAATGGTAGCTCACTATGTGCTTAACCTTCTTCAGTTGAGATCCAAGATGTGCTGGGTTAGGGCTAGGTTTATTTAAAAATTCCTTGCGCACTGGTATAACTGGTGGCTGACATCAAAAGGAGACATCCTTCCTTTGTACCGAAGCTTCATGTTCTCTTTCTCCTTTTTGTTGCATCTAGTACTCATGTTGAGAAGATAACTTGACAAGGTGGAAACCTGCTTGTCTGACAGTTTTCTTTTTTACTTTTAGTAGTTAATTTTCTGCCTGATTAACTTGCTCAACAAGTTCAGTTTCATAGAATCATAGAATGGTTAGAGTTGGAAGGGACCTTCAAGATCATCAAGTTCCAACCTCCCTGCCATGGGCAGGGATACCTCTCCCTAGAGCAGGTTGCTCAAAGCCCCATCCAACCTGGCCTTAAACACTTCCAGGGATGGAGCATCCACAACTTCTCTGGCCAACCTGTTCCAGTGCCTCACCACCCTCACAGGAAAGAACTGTTTGCAACAGTCCAATCGCTAAGTCTGATACAGAGGAGGAGAGGACACTCAACTGTGTGTCCCAGGGTTGCACCAGATTAAGGTGTGTCACAAGATTTTGCTCTTAAAGCTTTGTTTGTTCGTGAGGTAAAGCTCTGCCGCTCTTGCTGCACTTCAGATGTTATGACCCTAATGTTGAGTCAGTTACCGTTGGTTTTGGCTGAAGTGTTGACCTCTGTTTAGTTGTGAAGTTTTGGTTTGAGTAATTATTTCTTTTTGATCAGTACTTGGTAAGAAAAAAACCACAACAACCTAGAAATGAAGCAGATTATTGTAAGGAATTTAAAGAAATAATTGAAAATAGCTAAAATGGAGAATTTTCTAATATAGAAAACACTGTAAATGTAAAGTGTTCTTCTGAGAACAGTATCACAACGATAGTTGTGGTTTGTTTGCTCAGGTTGTAGTTTAGTGATTAGTGTTCTAATTATTTATATATTCAATAAGTGATTTTACTGTGCTGTTTGATTATATTTACCACCATTCCTGCTTTTTTTTTTTTCTAGAGAAGAAAGAGAATGTATAAAGATTCCTAGAGATATGGATGATGCAAAGGCCTTGGGAAAAGTCTTGTCCAAATACAAGGACACATTTTATGTTCAGGTGTTAGTGGCTTATTTTGCCACATACGTTTTGTATCCTTTTCCTGATATAAAGAGCAGTTCTGATGTAGTCATGTTTCTTTGAAAAAGAAATGACAAGTTCAAACTTATAAATTCTTGATTATGGGTGAAGAATGCTAGCATACCTCACTTCGTTTATAAATAGACACAAATATTGCAAAATCTTTGAAATTAAAAATGTTTCTTATGTGTCTCAGTATGATTTTTGTTGTAAGAAAGGATTGAGTGGAAGGAAATTGCTGTATGCGTATGTAGTAGTAAATGCTGTTGGAGATTTGCATGCAGCTTCACCTTGACTGTGTCTGTTATGGACCATATGTACTTCTCATTTTGGTGTTGTGTTAACTTTCATTGCAAACTGAATTGCCAGTTGGAAATTACTGTTGGTTCTGAAGGAAAGCTGGGACTACTGCACTGTTCTTCCTTGTGACATTTAAAAGTGCCATGTAAAGTTAATTTACAGAATATTTTACACCATTTTTGAAGGAGAGTGTTTTGAACCTTTTTTACTTTCTGCAGTGCCTACGTTCAGAAAGTGTCTCTCTCTTTCCTTTTACAGAGTGCTAAATTTCTGAAGTACTTTCTGCCCAGGAAAATACAAAGGCTACCTGTGTTCTGTGTTAACTTCTTTTTCCTGGGTGCTGAATATATTAAGTAATCATTAAACACACTGTTAACTGGAACACTTCACTAAAGGTTAATAACTTTCATAAGCTGTAAAAGTCTGTTTCATAGTTTAATGCAGGAGGCTTTCGTAACTTAGAGAAAAATCAGTGCTGAATGTGCCATTACTAATTATCCTCTAGCTCATTCTTTTTAAGTGTAGTTCACAAATAATAGATTCATGAAGTAAACTAAAATATATATTGAGAAGAAGTAGAACAGAATTGGCTGTTTGTTGAAGCGCTGTAGCAACTGATATGACAACATTTACTATCTCAGCAATAGGCTGTGATTAAGTTGACAAGCATGTTACAGTTATCTTAGAACCTTGACACTTGCTTAGAAAAAGCTGTACAGGTTGTTATGGACTTTAATATTAAGGAAGATTATTTGACTTTTTGATATTTCAGTCAATTCAGATAAAATAGCATGTAAATTTTTTTTTTTGCTTTATTAGAGTTGTATCCAAAGTGGGTGAAATACTTCATAGTTCCAAGTATGCCTAGTGAGCCTTAAGGTCAATAGCTTGTTCACTTATATTGCAGAAACTTAATTTTTTGCCTTTTTGAAAAATTCTGACTGAAATGAGTGATCATGTATCCTAGATAACTAGTGATTGCACCATGACTATTTGTAAAGTAATGGTATTTGCCTTCGTGCGTGTCAGTCTTTCATGACTCATTGTAGTTATGGGCACAAACAGGTGTTCTGTGAAGATTTTGGAGAGAATAGCTGAAATCTGTGTATTTCTAGTAACTGTAACAATGTATGTGTTTCCTGTAATGTCACAATAAATTCTCAGTGTCACTTGTAGCACAGATAAAGAGAAAAATGTAGTACAGCTTTTATTATTTTGTGACTTATTTTTTTTATGTGCAATGATGAATCTACTCGTTTTCTCTGTGCTTGGGCTTCTTGTGCTACTCTGCAAATGTATTTTGAAGTAAAGAAGTTATGCCTATTTATACTTTTCCAAATTGTAGTATGTATCCTAACTGCTTAGAAAATTTAGATTTGGGTAGCTTTTTAAAATGTTTGCTGATTTGTTTTTGTCCTTAACTAAGATGCATCCAGCTTGCAAACATTTGCTATCCCTGGATCTATATTTCTCAGTATCCTGTCAGGGTTTCTTTATCCCTTTCCACTGGCCTTATTTCTTGTGTGTCTGGTAAGCATGAAAAATAGTTTGCAAGGGCATGTGTTTCTGTCTAGTTGGAATACAACCAAGCATCTCACCAGTTTCCTGTTTGGAATTTATCAGAGTCTGAGTGAAACGGGATTATGAATGAGTTTTCATTCAGGTCTGTTATGAGAATAGTGTTACCCACAAAATGTAACATGGAGTGATGATCAAAAAGCCTAAACTGTTTCTCCAAGCTTTTGTAATAATGGAGGCATCTGGGTGTGAATCATCCAGTTTCCTTTACTTTAAATTTGTCTACCCTCTACCTGGGTCTAATTTCAGAACAAGATTACTGCGTTTTTCTTATCGCACTGCAAAACACATCCATTTTTAAATGGCTTAAATACCCAAGAAGCTAATTTAAAATACAAAATGTGTTGTTGACAAGCTTAGAATCATAGAATGGCTAGAGTTGGAAGGGACCTTAAAGATCATCAAGTTCCAACCCCCCTGCCATGGGCAGGGACACCTCTCCCTAGAGCAGGTTGCTCAAAGCCCCATCCAGCCTGGCCTCGAACACTTCCAGGGATGGGGCATCCACAGCTTCTCTGGCCAACCTGTTCCAGTGCCTCACCACCCTCACAGCAAAGAACTTCTTCCTAATATCTAATCTCGATCTCCCCTCTTCCAATTTAAAACCATTACCCCTCGTCCTGTCACTAGACTTCCTGACAAATAGTCCCTCCCCAGCTGTCCTGTAGGCTCCCTTCAGATACTGGAAGGCTGCTATCAGGTCTCCCCGGAGCAAGCTTCTAAAAATGTTATGTGCAAAAGGTACATACACGTCATAATGAGCCTTAGTGCTTCAAAATGACGTAATTGAGTAAGTGTGGAGATCCAAGTTGGTGAATTTTCAAGGCTGAATCTCTTTAATGCCATTGTGCCCCATACTTTCAATTCTTTCACTGTTCAGAATCTTCAAATAAAAACTGCAGAAGTACTCAATAGTAATTGATAAGTAATTACCATTGTCTACTTTGAATGTTGATTGCTCTAAATGCCTTGGGAATAAAGGAACTGTCTTCGGACAGCAACGTTCTTGGGGAATGTGTATATGGTGCCAAAGGAAAGCCCATCAGCCTCCATGGAGGGCCACACAGAAGCAGGCTCTATCCAGCTGGCGTCCTTAATAGGGATATAAGGATAAGATTAATTATTGTTTCTACTCAATTGTTTTTTGTTTTTTCTTAGTGCTCAGGACTTGGAGCTTCTTTCTGCTATATGCTTTCGTACCTAGTGGGACGTCCTGTTGTATACAGATATTTAACAGAAAAAGCAGTAAAATGGTCAGAACAGGTAAAGTTTCTAGACATACTGAAACTTATAGAACCTATATATTGGAATAGCATGGGCTTATGATCATTTATCTATTTACAAAGAGAGGACTTGATTCCTTTCTGACATTGTGTAGTTACTTTCTCTGAGTGTTTTTAAACAGTGGGGAGTATTCCTGGTTTTATGGTATTTCCTGTGAGGAAGCTGTTTTTGCCAAGGAAATGTTTGCAACTGATAACCCCCCTGATTTAGCTAATGTTAATAGGAAACCTCTCCATTTTCAATTTAAAGTTATGGCTCTCTGAGAATCAGAACTAATGAAAGATGAGTTTGTGTTTTTTATAGGGCAAGAAAGCCCATAGCTGTATGTCTGATTGCAAAACACTAATTTGAAGCTGTTATTGTGGTTGGAGCATTTAGAAACTGTCTCTTACAGTATCTGGTAACATTAGTTTCAACAAGTGTTAATTGTCAGATGAAGTTAAAAATTTTGCAATGCAAAATCATAGTGTGACCAGTATTTGACCTCACGTCTCTTGCTTTGATACTCTGAAACGTGTTCGAACAGAGTTTTTTTTTTTTTTTCCATGTATGAAGTATAACTTACTACGTAGTGTTTCTGAATCACATAAAAATATTTTAAACTTGTTCTTCACTAAGTAAGATGTGGAGCTGTATCCTTCACAATTGCCCTTGTTAAATAATATAGTAGTATTTTGACTCTTGACCCAAGTAAATTTTAATATTGCAGTGTAATCTCAAGGCTATTCTCTGAGTGGCAACGGGTACTGTTTCTGTTAGCAGAACTGGGTATGTGACTTCAGATGGTGTAGTTACGTGTGCAGCTCATACCTTGCTTTTTCTGGGTTCATTGGGCTATACCGTGCTTGCATTTTGGAGGCTAAGACATTTTATATAAAGGATTAATCAATGTTTAAATATTCTTACTTTGCTAAGATTGAAAAAAAATAATAACTGAACAATAGCAGGGCTGCTGATTTTAGTTTTGCAGTTAAAGCTAAAGTTGGGGGGAAGACACAGAGTTGTGGTGGGCATGAGTTGCTATGTGAGATTTCAGAGGGAATTGCAATCAGACCAGGTTTGGTTTCAGCTGTGTGGGGCCAGGTGGCCATGTTTCAGTTTAGGCTTAGTGAAAGTCTGCCAGAAGGGACGGATGCTTTGCTATCCTTATACCTTGGTTTGAGGTTATAGTTCTTGTTCGAAAGGGTTGATGTACTAAAGCCAGGCTGGAAGGAGGAGAGGCTTTGATGTAGTACTATGGTAAGGAGCTGGGCTAGACTTGAGAATACAATTAAGACTGTGAATTAAGTTGGGACTATTGCAGTTGCTCCTAGGTAAAGGTTAATGCTCGGTAGGTTTTGCAACTGTGTTGGCAGCAACCATCTGATGACATTCAGAGCCATGACCTGGGTAGGCTTCCAAGTGAGGAATACAGGTGTGTTTCAAGTTTGATCACGAGTTAGGGCAGCATGGGTTGATGAACAAATATCATTGCTAGTTCTTGCAGGACCTTAGGAACAGGATGACAGACTGGCCATGTTAATTGGGCTACAGTTAGACAGGCAGAGGTTGCTGAGCTGAAGTTAGGGTTAGGCCTGCTGCTGCACTGAATTACTTGTGTGCTATTTAAGTTGGCTGATTCAGACACATCATGGCCATGCTTCACCCCAGACTGGTATTTCCAGACTAACTTATGTACTATTTAACAGGTGGTTCACTAATGACTCTTCCTTGGGTCACTTATTGTTTAACTGACTTCTGTGTCCAGCTTGTAAATTTCTAGAAAAGATACACTAAAACCCCCTATGAAACCTCTAGTGGTAAAAGCATCCTGTATTTTCAGGGCATTGAAGTTTACCGACTTTTTGTTTTGTTTTGGCAGGTGGAAAGACACAGAGAACACCTCATTAACTACATAATATTTTTGAGAATAACACCTTTTCTTCCTAATTGGTTTATCAATATAACATCTCCTGTGATTAATGTGCCATTGAAAGTATTCTTCATTGGCACTTTTCTAGGTAAGAACTGCATTCTGGGGGTAGCCAGAAGGTGTTATTTGCTTCTCTATGTATGTGGTGTTCAGCAGAGATCACCACCTGCTGGACGGTTGAAAGACTGCTCGAGAGTATTGTTTTTGTACTTTTTGATGTGTGGAGCTTATAGCATTGAAAGATTTTAGTAGTCACGACTATTCTGATATACTAGATCAGAGGTAATGGGCCCAGGCTAATTACTTGCTTAAGGAAACATACATTATATGAACATGTTATTAGTAATGTTTTGTTCCACTCTGACTATAATAAGTTTGTGAACTTGTAAGCTCCTATTTTGAGCTCAGCATAATAGTGGGAGGATGTATGTGAGCTTGGATCGTAAGGATTGCTTCTCCCTTTCCCACTGCATTTTGTTTATCATAATACATCTTCCAAGGAGTGAATTCATAATTTTACTAAGGTAGTGCTAAACACTTTGGGTTTGTAATTGGCATATTTTTGCAAATATTACTTAATCTGGTTATGAACAATACATATTTTTCCGTAATGAACTTTAATAAAATCCATTTGCAGAGAGACAACTTGAAATCTGCATGATCTAAAGAGCAGAGATTATTTTCTTAGTCTTCTGTACTTGAGCTGGTGTTAAAAATATTTCAAATGGCATATACCCCGTTCTTTTGATATGGGTTTTTTGTCTTTGAATGTTGTATTTAGACACCTCTTTTAAAAAAAAAAAAGTACAAGGCAACAAAGTCTGAAATTTCTGGTGTTAAAAGTTGGATAACTGATTCATCTCTTAGTTTTTTTCCTTTCCATTTTTTCACTCTAACAAGCTGGGTTTTTTGTCTTCCTCTTACCCTTCTAATTCCCTGCTCCAGGTGTGGCACCTCCGTCTTTTGTAGCCATTAAGGCAGGAACAACGTTGTACCAACTTACAACAGCAGGGGAAGCTGTTTCCTGGAACTCTGTTTTTGTTCTCATGATTCTAGCCACCCTCTCCATCCTGCCAGCTCTCTTCCAGAAGAAACTGAAACAGAAGTTTGAATAAGGATCAAACTGGACCAGAATTTCGCATACTACATCTCAGGATCAGCACTTATGATATTTGTATATTTGCTTTTCTATTGGATCTTAAGCAATTAAAGGGGAGGTTTGTAACTGATAAGAATGTCTTTAAAGGAACACATGGCCTAAAATTGAAGGAACTGTGTTCAGAGATGTACTGCATATAGTTTTGTAACCAAACCATGAGTGTATTATTTCAGGAAGGTGCGTTTGTGGCCCTGAGAATGAGGGAAGTGAAAACACAGATGTAACACTTTTGTTCTGATTACATGCAGAGAAAAAATTGTAATGTGGACATGAACTGCAGGTAATGCTTTCTAAAACTTGCAGGAAAAAAATCTTAATTATTTAGTCAATTTTGTAACATCCTCTGGAGGCTTCCTTGTGATCTGGTCTGAGTACATCTCTCATCAACAATATTTCTCTTACTTTTTTGCCTTTGGGAGTTCCAAAATAATAGCATAATGTAATAACGGTGCTCACTCAGAAACAAAAGTTTTTTGCAGTACTCTAACTATAATGATATTCTCATCCTGATTGTTTACTTCTATTTATTAATGCTGTGTGGATTTAAATACTTGAACCTACATCTGCTTTACTAACTGGATTAACAAAGGCAAAGTTTCACATAATTCCCCCTTGTCCTCCCTAGAACTTTATTCTGGGGGAGGATATAGGGAGAGAGCAGATTAGAATTTTTATCATGGGTGGCTGATGATTTTGAAGTTCTAATTTTAATTTTTTAAATGTTAACTATTTTGCCAATGTTTCACTTGTACAAATTTGTCCTGCCAATTTAGGAGAGTGATTGTATGATTATATAAAACATTAAGTTCTCAAGTGATTTAAAACTGTTTAAGCAGTGTAATATTAACGTTCCTCAAGCAATACGTACAGAGTATAAAATTTTTCATTGCAGCACAATTTGCTGGAAATGTCAGGTACACAAATTGGTGCAGTTCTTATTAAAGAGCTGATTCTAAGTAACGTTCAAAGCATTGTGTCACAGAAGTCCTTTATGTTATTGTGTATACAATTGAACAAATTATTCCATTGTCTGGCAAGTCTGTAACTGGCAATGGGCAAGCAGCTACGATTCACCTTTAAAGCAGAAGGATATATGTTCACTTAATAAGGTATATGATACCTCCCTGTACATGCTTATAACTGTTGTTGTTTGTTGTATTTTCAGTGGAATCCCATGAAGTGAGGCCCTGATCAGCAAGGAACTGGGGTGTGCATTTCAGTTTTATCCTACTGAAACCAGTGCTGCTCATATGCTTTAAGTTGGTGTCCCTGAAGTATCTTGCTGAAATGGGAGTTGACACATTACTATGTGCTCCAATTCAAGGGATTTTTGTCTGTATCCTCATGTTAACTCATCATATAATAGATCATTGAGATGTAAGAGAACAGTTCCATAAATGTGATAATATGAAAGGTACTGGTACCTTTAAAGAGTTTTGGGTTTTTTTGTAGCCTAATGTTAATTGACTCCTTTATTTCATCACAGTATTACCTGTAAATATATAGTAAATATTATTGATACACTATTTGTCATTTATTTAAATCTGGGCTGCACAGTAAATGATGTTTTTTACGTAGATAAAGGAATTCATATCACTTTTGTTTGCAAGTTTGTTGTAAGATCATTTAGCTTCAGGAGTTTTGTTATTTAGAATTTACTCTAAAAGTGTACTTTATTGACATCTAAAACTGAACAGTGATTATTTTTATTGCTCTAGCTCTAATCTCAGAGGTCATCTACCCGGGGGATTTATTCCATAGTAAACTTGAGTGTGAAACCAGCTGTTGTGAGCAAGTGTCCCCTGGACTACTGAGTGCGAAGTTGCTGTAGATTTACAGCCTACTTTTGTGCAGAGTTAATTTTTCATGCAGATGAACTCTTAGAATAAATTACCTACTACTTATCATCTAGTGGCTTTTCTCAAAACTTGTCTTAATTTCTGGTCAATAAAAAGATGCTGTTGTAAAATCCCTTCTATATAAAACCCCTGTATAAAGCAAGTATCTTACTGGAACCTTGACACTAAAGAAGGAACTGAGCTACGTTTTAATTTAATGTGAATCATGCTGTCACTTGACACTTGCACTGGGTTGTATTTTGCTGTGTGGATGGGATCAGGCTGTGTTACTGAAAAACCTGGTGTGTTTCAGCCATAGACTGTGTTCCCATCACAGTGGCTAAAAGCCTTAAGACCTTATAAAGGTTGAAAACGAGATTAATTCCTTTTGAAAAACCTTAATGTTTCTTTAACCTGTCCCTTCTGTGTTTATCTTCAGCTGCTAACAGCCTCAGGCAGTTTCCTACCCCATGAGGACTACTTCTAAGGGTTGTGAAGAGTAAGGAAAGCCTTGTGAAAAAGGCAAAAAAGCACTGTGCTGTGGAGCACTGCACTAGCCTGTGTTTTCCTTTAGGGAATTCAGCAAGTGATCCAAGAGATAGCTGAAGGGCTCAAAATTCCTTGCAATTAAAAAACAAAGCTACATCTTACATATTTCCCTGTTTCTTCCACAGTAGCCACTGTTTTTTTGTCAAAGTGTTATGGCTATCTGTTTCTTTTGGAATTTTTTTGTGATACCTGCATGACTTCATTACTAAGTGTCTCTTGCCATTTGATAATAAAACATGAAACATTGTATTTTTGAGTGCAATGAAGTGTGCTGAACTTCACACTAAGCTTAGGTTTCTTTATTAACCTGTTAAAAAGGGATGAGTTCTTAAATGGTCTTTTTAATGACTCATGAAAAAATTAAACAGCTGATGACATCTGTGTATGAGATTCATTCTGTTTCAATCTGTATTTCAGAACTTGACTTACTTTTCTATCAAATTAATTTCTTTTTGCAAAGTTTTTTTTTTCTATTTTGCACTGGAAGGCAATTTGGTATAACTGATTTCATCTCAAGTGGAACCATTTGCATAATTTGCCTTACCCCCCCCCCCATGAATTCGTGATGGAAGGCTTGTGCTCTCTACCACTACCTGAAAGGAGGTCGTAGGGAGGTGGGGGTCTGTCTCTTCTCCCAAGTCACAGGTGATAGGACAAGAGGAAGTGGTTTCAAGTTGGGCCAGGGGAGATTCAGATTGGATATCAGGAAAATTGTTTACACTGAAAGGGTTATCTGGTGTTTCAGGGTTGCCCAGGGAGGTGGCTGAGGCCCCATCCCTGGAGGGAGGGGGTTGATGTGGCGCTTAGTGATGTGGTTTAGTGATGGGGGGTTGTTTTTTATCTGAGTTAGATTGATGGTTGGACTAGACAATCTCCAAGATCCCTTCCAACCTGGATAATTCTATGATTCTTTGCTATTATGCAAAGTCAAAACATGTTTTTTGTCGTCAGGTAGCTGTGAAGATTTTTGTGTGTTACTCCTGAGAGTGTTCATCGTGTGTAGTTTCTGTGGTGCCCTTGTTTCAAGATGGTAACTGCAATGCAGTGTGGATCGCTCTGCTTTGTGTTAGAACTGAAGAACACTGCCCGCCTCAAGCCATGCGATTTCCTCTGGTTAAGCTGAACAACCAGCAGGACTGACCCACCCAGAAAGCTGAGCAAGGACCGAAACACCCAGCAGCTGCTGCAGGTACAATTTTACAGAGGTAAGGACTAACTGAAATAGATGCCTTTGTGAGAGCTATTGCTCCAGGGATTAAATTTATACCCCTAATGTTTTGCACTAGAAATACATTAAAAAAGAACAAAACAGGAAATGCATTTCTTCATGGTTTTTAGTCACACGTATTTTCTTCCTTTCATTCTTGTAAGTAGTAACAGTGGAGAAATAACTGGGAATTTTGGGAACTAAAGCACTAAGAAACATACCTTCTAGTAATTTCCTCCATTCAAAATTAAGTTCAGCACAGCGAAAAAATCTTGTCGCAGAGGTGCCCTGAGAGTGCCTCTCTGTTCCTTAGCACCCACTGCAGCGCCCGTGCCAAAAAGGGGAAGTCTTAACTATTCCTCAAATATTTAATGAACTATTTTTCACAATGTGGAACAATCTCTTTGGCACAATTACAAAATTGGGGATTTTTTTTTTTCCCCCCCCAGAAGGCTGAAAAGAATACAGGTCAATTAAAGAAAACTTTCCTTTTGTCATAAATAGTGTGAGGTTTGTGAACCATGTATTTTAGTATGATAGTGTTAAGAGGAACCAAAAGATGTTTTGTCAGGAGAGCAGGATCCAGAGTGAGCTTTTAAAATTTCCCTTAAAGAGAAGACAGTTGTTCTGATTATTTTTATGACCAATTCATGTCTTGCAATGGTACACGTTTCTATCTAAAACTCAGCTGGATGCTTTATAGCTCCAGGTCACCCAAAGTGAGGGATGTTATGGCCTTCTAATAATGGCAATTAATACGAATAAGAACATAATATGTTTACTAACACACTGTAACTCCCCTTCTTAAAAATATTTCACCTAGTGTTGTAATTCATGTTTCATTATTTTATAGCACACAGGGAAGAATCTTGGACTGGATTATGAGTGCCAAGATCAATGACTGGTGTATAAGTATGCAAAAGGCCCCATAAAAGCACCTTTCTATAGGTAATCTTCAAAATAGAGGGTTCTGCTTCTGCACATCTCCAGGCCTTCGAAGGTTAGTAGAGAGAAGGTTACTAGTCTTTGGAGTGGAGTGTGAGTGCCACAGCGGGAATAGCTTTTAAAGTTCTGTATCAGAATTAAGATACAACGTTATAGCCACAACTCCTGATTTTTATTATTTTTTTACAATTTAGCTCTTGAACAGTTGTGTCCAGTAATCTGGAATTTACGATGCTTACTGTACTTGGAAAAATCCTATGCCATGAAAATGTGTTTTGAGCAGATCACTAAATCATTCATAGATTTCACCACAGAATGGTTAGAGCTGGAAGGGAACTTAAAGATCATCAAGTTCCAACCCCCCTGCCATTGGCAGGGACACCTTCCACTAAACCAGGTTGTTCAGAGCCCCATCCAGCCTGGTCTTGAACACTTCTTGAACACTTGAGCATCCCTGAGCAGAAAGACTTGGGAGTGCTCATGGATGAGAAGCTCTACATGAGCCAGCAGTGCGCACCAGCAGCCCAGAAAGCCAACTGCATCCTGAGATTCATCAAAAGAAGCATGACCAGCAGGTCACAGGAGGTGATTCTCCCCCTCTACTCTGCGCTTGTGAGACCCCACCTGGAGTACTGTGTCCAGCTCTGGAGTCCTCAACATAGAAAGGACACGGACCTGCTGGAATGGGTCCAGTGGTGGGCCACAAAGATGATCAGAGGGATGGAGCACCTCTCCTATGAGGACAGGCTGAGAGTGTTGGGGCTTTAAGCCTGGAGAAGAGAAGGCTCTAGGGAGACCTTATAGCAGTCTTCCAGTATCTGAAGGGAGCCTACAGGAGAGCTAGAAAGGGACTCGTTGTCAGGAAGTGTAGTGATAGGACAAGGGGTAATGGTTTTAGAATTGGAAGAGGGGAGATTTAGATTAGATATTAGGAAGAAAATCTTTCCCGTGAGGGTGGTGAGGCACTGGAACAGGTTAGCCAGAGAAGTTGTGGCTGCCCCATCCCTGGAAGTGTTTAAGGCCAGGCTGGATGGGGCTTTGAGCAGTCTGTTGTGGTGGGAGCTGTCCCTGCCCACAGCAGGGGGGTTGGAACTCGATGATCTTTAAGGTCCCTTCCAGCTCTAACCATTCTATGTTTCTTAATCAAAGTAATTAGAAGACACCATATCTAATCAGCACCCTGACAACTGTAGCAACCTGTTTATGCTGTGAACCCTGTTACCTTTCTGAGCTTAGCTCATCCTGGGAACCAGCTGCACAAAAAAAGGTCAGATACCCTATTTCAGACTTTTTCAATATTTTGAGCAGTGTTGAATGAAACTGTAATTTGCTGTTTCGGTTTCTTACTCCTTATTAAATAAACTCTTCCAATAATTGTGACTATGATTGTTGGCAAAGTAAGCCTGAATTAACCAGTATGAGAAATATTTAAGATATATTCATGTTAAGTTCTATCTTCATTATTTTTTAAAAGACTTTATTCTCTTTGATTTAAGGCCTGAGTTTGAAAATCCTAGTCTTTGCCATTGAAAACAGCACCTGAATCAACAGTGATAGTCTTGCCAAGGACAATGAATCTTTTAAATCACTTCCTATTTACTAATATAGTTTTCTGAGTTTCTGGCTTAACAGTCATAGTTTCCACAGATTTCACAAATTTTCTCAAAATCATAAAGAATAAAGAATTCATAACATAGTTTAGAGTGTTGTTGCCTTGCCCAAGGTCATTATAGCAACTGGCAAATTTTACTGACAAAATTGCCATATTTTGGGTGTTACCTGTGATTGCTCAAAAAGACTGACAGATTAAAGCAGAATGTTTGAATCGAGCATCACAGATATTGTTTCTAGTTGTCTAGGTAAAAGTATTTCAGAAATTAAATGGCAGGGAGAGAGGAGCTGGGGGAAGATAAAATGGAAAAGGGACAGCTGTTGACAAGACGGGAGGAGAAAGCTGTAGCTGGATGCCTAGATTTAAGAGACACCAGGCTCTAAGCTGGCTGGGAAAGCAGAAAATTTATGTGACAAAGCATGAATGAGCTTTTCATAGCAAAAATTGTTGTGACTCTTATCTTTGTTGGTTAATTAACCTTTTATTGGTTCTGGTTCATGCAGTTCCTCTCTTCTTGTTCCTTTCTTGTAGCAGTTCAAAATAAATCTGAATTTCTTAGCCTGTGACTCTCCTTTTAAAAAAATATTTCTTATCCCTTACCCTGTTGCATAGCAAGGTGTGTATGCATTTAAATATTGCTACTCAACCGTATTTCTGGTAACCCTCTGCTTACTCACTGGCCCATCTAACTTTATTTGCTAAGTCTGCTAAATAAATGGTTATTGCTGGAATAGTAAAAATGCAAGTAAGAACAATTTTTATTTCTCCCTTTACTCTTTATTTGACACCCACCCAACCACTATGTGTATTGTTTCCCTAGACTTTCTTGCAAGTCCTTTTGAGACCTTCAGACTTTTGTTCATAAGGGATAAGCAACAGTTCGGGCTTACTCAAAAGATCTTTACCATGTACTGAATACATTGTCCTTTGCCACATCAAAAGCAGACTGAGAAGAAAAATGTAAAAAATGGCTGGAGAACATAGCAGAATGCAAACAACCAGATTTAGCTCTCTCTGTTCTCTGTCAGTCAAACCTAAGCAATACTTTCATTCATTGACAATCCATCCTGTGGCCCATGCAGTCTCAATCGAGTGAATACGAATAGCACTAGTGCTTTTTCTTGTTTCCCAGAAGGATGGAGAAACTCTCCACAACTCACTGGGCAAAATGGCCTAAGAGCTTAGTTATTGTACTGCAAAAGGTTGTAGACCATTGACAGTGAAGTCTTATACGTGCCACTGTCCCTTGTGCCCACAAAGAACTTGATATGTCTTGGCAATGTGAATTCAAATTGTTCCATGTGCTTGACAGCATGTTAAGTGAGATTGGTGTCCGATTGATTCAGCCTTATGGATGCAATTTTAACTAGATAATAATCCAAGAAGACTGAAAAGTTTTAATTTCTACTCTTCCAAACCTTACAGGATAGGGAAGAATTCTGATGTGAAATTCACAAATAGAGAACTGAGTGAGGAGGGGAAAGGGAACTACCTACAAACCTAACTTCAGTCTAGTGAGGGTATCTCAGGTCCCTCTATGGTCGGGGGAAAGAAGTGCTCTCAACACAGAGCATGGGCACAAATTACCGGTCCTTTAGTAACGTGGTTTAACCATTCTTATTTTTCTACTCCTATTCCCCAGGGGTGGTCTTCCTTTCCATGCTGGGCCAGAGGAAGGGTGGATTTCACTCATCTGTGCAAGACCAACTGTTAACAGAACTGTCTGTGATGTTAATTGAAATAGAAAAAAACAAACTCTTAAGAAGAACAATCCCCAAAGCACACCATAGAATGGTTAGAGTTGGAAGGGACCTTAAAGATCATTGAGTTCCAACTCCGCTGCCATGGGCGGGGACACCTCCCACCAGAGCAGGTTGCTCAAAGCCCCATCCAGCCTGGCCTTGAACACTTCCAGGGATGGGGCATCCACAACTTCTCTGGCCAACCTGTTCCAGTGCCTCACCACCCTCATGGGAAAGATTTTCTTCCTAATATCTAATCTAAATCTCCCCTCTTCCAATTTTAAGCTGTTACCCCTTACCTTCCCTCGCACCCGTCCTCCCTCCTCCGTGGCCTGGGCCAGATTTGCGGTATGGCTGCTCCACTGAGGCTGTGGAGACACAACCACTGCTGGAGCAGCTGCCTTCAGGGAGTGGGGATGAGCAGCTGTAGGTGACAGGGGATGTGCTTTCAGAGCATCACCGGCACTAAACTGTGCTTTGCCCGAGTAGCCCCTGGTAGAGCCTCCTTGACTCCTCCAAACATTGAGGGGACAGAGCTTGTCCCTGGCCGAGGAGAGCCTCCGAGGGGAGCCCCTCCGCCTCCCCGAAGCTGAGGCCCGGAGGCACAGACAAGAGCCGCTGTCCCGCCGGGCTCCTCCCGCAATCCCCGATGGCCGCCCGGCTGCCCCCTCACAGAGCCCAACCGCCGCGCGCGACACCACAGCCGCCACCAATGGTCTGTGCGCGCGCACCGCTCCCCCCATTCCCCCTCCCGCCCCCAGCCTTGGCTGGAGCAGCAGCATCACGTCATCCCGCGGGCCCAGGGCGCAGGCGCAGCATTG